>JBBPOD010001400.1:0-10004 GCA_038091255.1 Tylopilus intermedius | reverse complement strand
TACGAGGCGCAAGTATACAGGATTCTGCCCGGGGAACTGGGCTTTCCATCCTTGCGATGGCATGGCGAGGACGACGGTGTACACACATTGGTGCTTGACAAGCTAGGAGCGGATCTCGAGGTCGTCCGTCGTTTCTCTCTCAAGGTGGTGCTCATGTCCGGACTGCAAATGGTGCGATCGCAACTGAAACACCGTTTGCTTACTCGTAGCCTTGCACACAGCTAGACAGCGTGGAATTTGTCCACTCCCGAGGGCTCATTTTGCGACAATATCGAGCCTCGAAACCTCGTAACGGGACTCGGCGAGCACCCCTCGATGGTCCATCTCCTCGATTTCGGGCTCGTGAGACCATTCGTCAACTCAATAACGAACAAGTATCCTATTCTTCGAGAACTTGGGGTGGGTCGCTTCGCGAGCCACGACATGGTTGTTAAGCGAGGTGTGTCGACGACGGTTTCGGACGTGTACCCTACTGATCCACGACATCTTGACCAACAGAGACGACATCAAGTCTCTAGGCTATATCCTGCTGTTCCTCCTCCGCGGCCACCTCCCTTCGCAAGCATGTATGCCCCCACCGTAGAGGCCAAAAGTTTGACCGGGTATGCGAAATGACGGCCGGCATTGCGATGGGGGATTATATTGACGCTTCTCCCGCCGGGATCTGTGGCACACGTGGTTTCAACACTGCCGCGCGACCTGGAGTTCATCGACAAGCCCGACTATGATGACCTCAGGGACAAGATGATAAGACAGACCGAAGCGGAGGGCGGGACGGTGGATGAGCAATTTGCTTGGTTGCATAGCGCACAGTTGGAGCATGGCACGCTCGTCCCTGGGAAGTACAAACTCGAGGTGAGCTTGTTCCACGACGCTTTTTCGGCGAGGAACTTGGTTCCCCGCATTTTTTAGTTTTACGACGACCTGTAAAAGACCATAGTGAGCTTGGTGTTCAATCGAAGGGGCTATTTGAAGTCATATTTCCGCTCACCTAGGCTGCATGGTGAGGTCACTGTGGCTCGACTGGCCATTCAGGCTAGCTACCTGCGGCTCCGTGATGCTCAGCATGCTTCCACACTCAATTGGACCCGGGGCACGCAGCTGAGGTGATATCAATAAAAAGCGAGACGCCGATTTTGAATTCAAAAGATCCATTGCGACTGTTCCAGCCGATAGAACTAGTACTGACAGGCAAGGGGTATCAAATCACCCGCCGAAAACTCATCATAAAAGAGGCTAGCCTCGAGCTTGTACTCCCCTGGGACGAGTGTGCCATACTCCGACTGCGTCCCATCCAACCAATCAAATTTCCAATCCACTACACCACCGTCCGCTTCGATTTGTCTTGTCATCACGTCCCTGAGGAAACCGTAGTCTGGCTTGTCGACGAATCCGAGCTCTCGGCAGTGTGTGAACCACGTGTGCCACACGTCCTTGCCAGGCGATTCGTCGACGAAATCTTGCATCGCTTTACCGACCCTCATTTCGCCCAGCCGAACATACTTGGCCTCGACGCTGGGCGCGTATATGCCTTGCCAAGGTAAGCGGCCGCGAAGCAGGTAAAGGAGGACATTCCCTAGGGCTTCGACGTCATCCCGTCGGCTCGTTTCTATTTCATCGATGCGTGTCGTTAACGGAGTGGACTGCCAGTGCCGTGACTCATCGACGTACCTCGTTTCAGCAGCATGTTGTAGCTCGTATAGCGTGCGGTCCCGACCCGCTCCAAATTCTCGACGAACGGGATATGTTCATTCGTGATCGGATTTACGTACGGCATGACGAGCCCGAAATCAAGCAGATAGACCCTCGACGAGCCCTCGCCCAGACCCATGACGAAATTATGCGGCTTGAGGTCGCGTAGAATGAGACCTCTGGAATGCACAAACGCCACCCTATCTAGCTGAACGCGGGGGCGCGTTGAGCAGCGTCTCCGCTTACAACGGCAGAATGCGTACCATTTGCAAACCAAGCATGAGCACTGTTTTGAGCGAGAGGCGGCCTCGACAGAGACGGCGGACGGCGTCGAGATCCGGCCCTAGCTTGTCAAGCACCAAGATGTGTGCTCCATCCTTCATACCATACCATCGCAAAGACGGAATGCCAGGTCCTCCGGCAAGAACCCTATACGCCTGCGCTTCGTATGGCAGCGAGCACGGGTACTTGTTTGTTTCACAAACGTGAGGCTTGACATTAGACTCGGGGGTGTCGTACTTGATTGCCACTGGTGCGCCAGTCAAAACGTGAACGCCACCGCGTACTTCACCTGGGAAGAGTGAGTTTATTTCCAGCCTCGGGTGCCAAATGGTTGCTCACCAAAGCTCCCGCTTCCAAGCAATTCAACACCTTGGTAAAGGACAGCACGTACGGCGAATACGTCGACATCAGGGTCTTCGTCTGTAGGATCCGCTGCGAACGTCATGATTTTCTCTTTTAGGCTATTCAGCCCACCAGGGATAACCAGCATCGGGGAGCAGGTCGGGTAAAGGTCCACCCTTGATTCCAAGTTGTGTTGGACGAGCGCAGTGGGATAGCTAGAACGACGGGCATTCTCGAGTACTCTGAACCGACCTGTGGTGACGACGAGTACCTGTTCCTTTCCCTCTAGATCGGTTCGGATGGACCGAAGACGCTCAATCAGGGTAGAAAACAAATCTGGGGACGTCTCTACAAGTGCATGACGGTCCTGTGAGAAGGAATCGACGATGAACGACTGAGGAAGGGGAGGAAGGACGAAAGAGGAGGAATCCGGCACACTGAGACCAATGACTGTGAAGCCTGCTGAACAGAGCTCATCCACAGTCTTCTCTACACCGGGGTACAAACCGAGTCGAAGAACGCCTTCGCGAGCTTGTGTGAGCAGCACTGGATCGCATCGATTCAATGTGCCCAAGCGGTGCAAGCTAGCTTTTAGAGCGCCCTCAACGACGCGATGGAGATCCCACTCGGGATTGTCTTGCAACAAAATGGACTCGGCCTCGAAGTAGACCCTCAGAACATCATCCTGATCAAAAGTGTTCACTACTTGTGGGTCAAGAGAGCGCAATGCTCGCAACACAGGGGTTTGCCGATCCTTGTCGTGAAGACTAGTCAACGGTCGTCTCGTACACTAGCCAGGCCAGGTTACTTACAAAGATTGATCCGATCGAATCAAACAGCACAACCCGAATGTTCGAGAGAGGTGTTGGCGGATACCCAACAGCCATGTAAGCGATCGGATCAACGCTGTTTTCGCTCTAACGGCTAGCTTAGCCCAGCATTCAGGCGAGAACAGTCCGATGTCAAGTGCTCACCTCAGGTTCATCGTTATGTGGGATCGGTTGTCTATCCACTGGGATCCTCATTTGGTGCAATGTAATAGTCTGGTCCTTTATCTCGCTATCGAGGTGCAGCTGTTGCGCACGACAACCATTGACATCAATAGTTGAGGGTAACTATACCAGTGGCGTAGTAGTGAGCCATGGTAAACAGTAGCCAAAAGAAATGGAAATGAATACCTTCTTGAAGTTGCGGGCTTCTCGACACCACGCTATGAGGTCTTGGACTCCTGATCGGCTGTAATCCATCGCTAACCTATATCCGTGAGAAGGTGTTGTGTGCGAATCGACTTGACCCACTTTTTGAAAGTCATCAATTCTTCCACCACACGGGGTGCTGTGATCGCTTCCAGATCGATTCCACTTGGATCCAGAAACTCGACCACGAAAGGGCCGGAGTGGCCATGAACCTCGTACAAGTTATCACCGCTCCAAGAATCCCAATCCTTTTGGACAGACTCCTCGCCACCTGACTTCCGGTGCTGCATTCCGGTACCCAACCATGATTCCTGGTGGCCTCTCCCTTGCGTTCGAAGTTGCTCCAAACTCTCTGGGTCCAGTTGAAATGGTAGCACATTCGAAGGGAGGTCACATTTCAAGTAGAGAGCGGGAACTGTTTGTATATACAGGACGTCCGTCTGTGAGGGAAGACCGAGGTGCAGTAATTTGATCTGTTTTGTGGGCGGAAGAGTAACGGTAGTATAATACTTGGCAAATTCCCCAGTAGGCTTGTTGGGGGAGACGGGATATGAGACGACATCGTAGCCATATTGTTTCCCAGTGTGCGATTCATCCAGGGCGATCGCCAACACCAAGAATGGGTTGCAGGTAATGGAGCTCGCGGCTTGAACCACTCCAGGATCCATCTGAGCCTTCGATGCTGTTAGGGTAGGGTTAAACTGGGCGAGGGCGAATGAGTGAGCCATGGCTCAGATCTGCAGTTCAAACTTCGTTGCCAAAGGCTGTCAATGGTGGGAGACTGGGAGTAAACAAACAACGGCGTTGCTTGGCATTACCCAAACTCAGTCTACCATCATGACTCACCCAGGCCTGTGCTAGCCTCAGCCGCCGCCCCCCCAGTGATAACGGACAAATTTAAACACTACAGGCGACCTCGCCGCATGCTGTCAGAGTCAGCTGTTATGGGAAACCGCTGATTCGAATGTAACAGGCGCTCAGGAATCCCTCAAATACACAGCTTGGCTGGCCTCTGAGTGATCACCTGCTGATGCAGTTGACCTCATACCGTGCCATTTTCACCATATCAAGCGAAATGATTGGTGCAGCCAGCGCCGACTCTGTCGATAATCGCATCTAATTCTGTGGTCACAGGAGTTCCGCTGCAGGCGCGCGCGCTTAGTATGTTTGGCACCAGTCCCTTGCCAACGCCTTCGGTCCAGGCCATCGTTATCCCACCCCTTGTATCGCTCTCATGATCCGGCTCGGGTAAGTAGTGGATGAGTGGCTCAATTTCCAGTTTGGCGACCAACCGGTGAGTGAAGATCGATGAGCGAAATGTTAACGAGGATTTGGTACGACTGCCAGTCCTGATTTCGTCAACACATTGATGCTTATATCCGTTTACCGTGTCCACATTGACAGGCTGTTGTCAGGAATGGGCTCTATGTTGACTAGTTCCTGCTATCAGTTGAGCGGCCGACGTGTACCGCCCTATTCTGTTACCACGAGATTTCCGCGGATGTCAGCCAATCCATATGAGTAACAGGATGAATTTGTCAGCTTCATCAGCTGCAAGGATAAAAGCCGTATCTTTCATTCCAGTTGCCGCGTCTGCCCTTTCTCAGTGTTTCCCATCATGCCATCCGATGAGGATCCTCTCATGCCTTGCGTTATTTACTCACCCAGACGAGATATATTTGCAACCACAACCGGAAGTAGAATTCCCAAGGACAAACCACGCCCCTGCATTATTGTTGGGGAGCACGGGGGATTGCAAGTGATAGCTCCGATTGCTAGGGCGAGACACTACGATAAAGATGGTTACAGGTATTACTACAAACCCATAGTAAGCCCTCTTACCTACGCTGTCAAATGTCTTGTCAACAATTCACACTCTGGAAGGCCAAGAACACCCCCAACGCCAAGCGTTCTTGGCTTCCCGTGAAGTATTCACCTATTGGCGACGACGTCGTTGTTCCGCCCGATGATGGATACAAGCGACCTAGGAAACCGGCCGAGATCCTGCACTACGGTGGCACAGGCCATAAGGGATGCAAGATGGAGGCGGGGTACATCTGGTGCAATGGTGAATCTCCTATGGAAACAATCCCGAAAGAGCCGAAGGAGGGGCCCTGGTGGCATGACAGAGACAGAGGGATGAAGAAGTCAGCCATCAAGAAAATGCAGAGTCAGTACTAGTGAGGTAAGATAGAATTGGCATCACATCATTCATGAGAACTGACGGGTGGAATCCGGACAGTCGAAAGGTAGAATAGCAGCTCCTCTGTCGTCCTTCAAAGTTGTGAGATAATGTTTTTGAGAGGGTAACCCACGATGAGTTTTGTGTGTGCAGTATGTATAGTACTGCTGTGGCAAGGTTCCTGATTTGCATCTGTGGATGGGAATCAAGTTTTTTGAGCACGCACTCATTGACCTGGGTGGTGGGAGGAACAGTGGCGGCGCCGCTGCGCGTGTTGAGTGTTGGACGAGGGGACAGCGACGGCAGCCCGAGGGTTGCAGTTGTAACGTGTGCGTCGGGTCATTCTTGTTTGCCATGTGGAGGGAGAGAGATATGGTGGTTGACGGCGCGGTATGGTTGTTGCCGTCACTGTCCTCATTGCGTACTCACGCGCGTCACCTCGTCGGCGTGGACAGCGCAGGGCACAACGATGTCGCGCCGACGGATGAGAGAGGTGACAGCAGCTACATGCCCGTGGGTGTACCGTTGGGGTGTCCTTCATCCTCGTTGAGTCGGGTGGGGGAGAAGGGGCAGTAGCGGCACAAGCATGCCGTGGTATCGTGTCGTCGTGGGGCGACCATCACTTGTCGCTTCCAGGGCACGGGGACGTCGTTGTTATCGTGTCATTGGCGCGTCGAGTGGTGAGAGACGTGAGTCACGGTGCGGGCACGTCTGCTTTGTTAAGTATCTTGGCATGTTGAGTGAGAGAGAGGGCAAGCAGCGGGACGCGGTATTGTCAATGCAGAAGGAGAGGGAGCTGCACGTTTCTCGCCATCATGCATCATGTCTTGAAGTTGCGGCAATTTTTCACTGGGAGCCTGGGGGACCTGTGCATCTGCAGAACAGTATTGTAATGTTATCGTTTGACGACTCTACACAGGCCACAATCGAGAGCCCCTATTAAACGAAGTCTGTTGGAAGACGTTAGTCCAAATACGAGCAAGAGAAAGGCCACGCTTGGCCTTACCATGCCGAGACAAGACTCAAGATTATACGATGTGAGTCAATGCGTTTTCGACGGTCGACCTGTACCATCGACGGCATTCTGCTAGGAGACGCCCTTGGGGGGGAAATAACCCCGGGCCAATCATGGTCCTGCGCCCCAAACAAGGTCGTAGTACTTCGTCTGATTGAAGGTCTTCGCCTTATCCTCTCGCATCATCGTCCTGCGACAAAGTCAGATAGCACGATTCGAATGTTTGAGAGACATATTGGCAAATCCGGCAAATCAACAATTGGATCAACTGTTCGACCGTCTTTGGTCCATTGGAGGGAAAGGAGCAGGTGCTTGTCGTCACCACCCAGTGGTCGCTTCAGGGTACTCGAGCGTGTCCATTTTGCTGGTTATTCCACCGCCATCGCTGGAGTCCAGAGTGGATCTTTTCCAACCCGCCCACCTAGGCCTACCATGATCAGGAACACGTCATGGTGTCTAAGCAACGATATGAACAATGACCTTGAGTTACGCACTTGCCAGAAGAGAGCTTGGCAAACTCGAGTGCCTACATGGTGCTTGAGATGGCGGCAACCCAGCCTATGGGAGGCCATCCCGCTAAGAGCCGAAGCAGAAAAAAAACCTGAATCCTGGGTAGATACGGTACAAAGCACAAGAAAGGAACACATCCTACATCCCGACCCAGCTCGTCTCGGTCCACCCGAGACAGCCAGCAGTGAGCCAACAACGCGGTTACTATCAGGTAAAGAATCGCGTTTGCCCCCCGGGTAAAACGCTCCTTCGTCTCCGTGCATGCTCGAGGGGTGGTAAATCGTCCTCCTCCCTCGACCGAATACTTATGTCGCGATCTTGAGCTGCAAAGCGTACACCATCAGGCCCGAATCGCATTAAGAGCGAGTCGAACATACCGGGTGAGCCATCAACGCCGCCCTCGTTCTCCTCGTCCGCTTCCAAGGACATGTGGACGGGCACGTCAAAGTCTGAACCGGGAGAAAGTGTTTCGGCAGCATGGACCGACGACGCTAAAGAAACAACCGTGGTCAACGTAAGCAGAGGGAAAATAAGTGCGGGGAGAGCACCTTGTGGTCACCACCCACAACGTTGATCACGTCCGCATCGATCTTGGGCTTCTCCTCATCCACTCTTGCGCGCTTTTCGACGCACTCGACTACCCACGTGATACCGACGACGACCGGTTTCGGGTCATTCAACATCCTACAATGCCATGTAAGTGGTAAGTAGATTGAAACGAGCTATTCACGCACCGATATCGTGTCAACGTGAGCGGAAGCCCCTTCTTGTACACGACTCGGATATGGGTGCACGACTGGCCAAGACGACCCATGATCTACGTGCCCAGTTCGATCAACTTCACCATACAACAGGGAGGACGATACAAGAGTATCCTCACCTTGGCGCCAAGCCCCTTCAACATGTCCACGAACAAACTCCCCGCATCGTCGCCTTGCTCCGTCCGCACGTCCACGAATATAGCGCACCGCTTCAAGATCTTGAGCGAAGACTTCTTGACGCCGCCCGGACCGTTCACCGTCCCGCTGCTCGGCCCGGTACCGCTACTGCCGTGAATCTCACCTGCACTACTGGAGCCCGCAGGACTTTCCTTGGCCGTAGTCGAACTGCGCAACCCCGCGCGCGTCCCGGCTGCTCTCGGTTTTGGCGGGGTAGGGGTCTGCGGCAACTTGAAGGACGACAAGATCTCTGACAGTGCATGGAGGGCCGTGGAAGCAGGATTGAGCCTCGAGGGAGGCATAGCACGCTGTTTCCCCTTGTCCGAAGATATGGGAGAGCTCGTGAGATCGACCTTCATGCCGTTGCTCGCATGAGTGGCCGCGGGCGGCGACGGCTTGTGAGAGGCAGCGCTTCCACCGCCTCTTATCGACGATTCGGTTGAGACGTCTTGCATCTTTACGTCTCGCGATGCGAATATATCTTCGTCGCCAGTGGCATCTTTGGCGCCCAAGCCTGACGCGTCCTTGTCAACTGCCTGGTTATCTTCATCAATATCATCCCTGACTCCGACCCTTTGACGGGACTGCCCGCAACCACGGGTAACGTCGTCTTCATATTTGCCCGATCTCCAACCTTGCCAAAGACCCCCCTCCCTCTCACCGGTCCACCAAGCGCTCCACCGTGGCCGCGGTTCCTTGACGCCGCCGTCGATCCGAATCCTGTGACGGTCGCCACACGCCCGATTGCGATGTCGAGGGTCATTTGAGGGGTGATGCGGGGAGTGGAATTTTCGGTGGGATGGAACCACAGGGGTTCTTGAGGGACCTACCGCGCTCGTCGACGTGGACGCATTGAGGCTGCTCGGAGTGGTAGTGCCTCCCGTCGTTGGTGCCTCCCCTTTCACGAATGCATAGATTGTTTTAACTTGCTGGCGTCAGGCGGAAGTTTGATACAGAAACAGGTTGATGTCTAGTCGTCGGTATCTTCCCTTCTAAGGCAACCGAACCAGTCGATTTCAGCGTACAGAGTTGAGAAGTCGACGGTGGAGGCATTTCTGCCACTTTCAACGACGACTCGGCAACAGAATCCGTAGTGTCTACAGGTGCTGACAATGCCATTAGTATCTCCTAGTGATGAAACACAAAAGAAAGCAACTATGGCTTGCCTACCTTCTCTTGTCGCATCTTCGATCTCTGTACGCTCACGTTTCACCCTTTGCTCCTTCATCGATATGCTCCGTGTTACACGTTTAGCGCCTTGCGGCACTGAGGGTCCCCGCTTGGGCTTCATACTTCCGATAACGGTGCGGCGGGAGACAGGCATAGCGACGGAACTCGGTCGCGAAGTGGGGGCTGAGGGGAGGCCCAGAGGAGTATCCGTCGATGGTCTTCCTGCTCTGTCCAATTCATTCAGAAAAAATTCTTTTTCTTCGCGAGGCCCTCCGACTGCATCCTTCATGGCATCTTGTGCCCTCGCAGGAGTAGCTGGGGGAGGCACCAGCTCCATCGACCAGCTCCAAGTCATAGGGCGTCAGAGGTGAGACTGGGAAGCAGCAGATGTTGCTGAGGACGTAGAGGCTGCCGGCGAAGGTCGATGAGGCACATGAGCAGCGGACTGGAACACGTCCAGAGCGGTCGTGTCAGCCGTCGGTGTAATAATCGCAGACCCCACAAAGCTTGGATGCGTCGCGATTTTTCCCCGATGAGAGCGAGTTTGCCATCGCCTGCTATATGTGTTGAATGGAATCGGCACCGTTGTTGTTGTGATGATGGGCCATTTTGAGAATGTGGTCCCGTTGAGAACAAGGTAGATTCAAGCCACGTGGCAAGCAAGGTGAGAATTTCCC
>JBBPOD010001399.1:0-10008 GCA_038091255.1 Tylopilus intermedius | reverse complement strand
CCAAAACTTTTCGGTGGTCGGGGCTAGATTCGGATTTCAGACTGGCCTTCTGTGTGGTTCATCATTGACGGAAATGAAACTGGCGTTCACTGAGCTTTCCACCTTGAGCCTGGACACTCAAAACAAAAGGAACCCCAGATACGGGATAGGCCGGAACCCAGCACGGGCCTCGTGTGGGTTACATTCTACCAGCCCAGAAAAGGGGAGCCGGCCCTTGAGATTGTACTTAATTGGTGGTTTGATAAACGCATCGCGGGTGTGAACATGAATCTCTAGATGAGATTGTCAAAATCGGCACCGCTCATCACGTCAAATGAGCGTGCTGCACATGGGAGTTGCCATAGGTGACGTCCTCCATCCGGATCATATTCGGCTGACCCTGCAATCAGCAAATAGGGATAGATGGTGGCGCATTGGCCATGCTGACGATGTCTGACCCGTCGTGGGAAGCCGCCGAGCGCCTGCCAATGTCCGCTGGAATAATAACTCACCTAGTATGTGGCGCTTCCATGGCTGGGCCGACGGAGATATGATCTGACCGAAACCTGGCCGTGCGTCGGCCGTCATAGTGAAGCAGATCAACCCCGGAGAATGCTCCTGTGTGAGCCTCAACGATTGAAGCGTTCATATACCATATGACCTGAACGATTACCCATGCAGAAGCTCGAGCTTTGATGGACGCATAAAAAGCACGCGTAGCATTCTAAAGTTGATCCAAAGCATTCGAGATTCTCAGCCATGCAGGATTCACAAGGGATCTCCGAGGCGAAAGTTATAGATGGCGCATCAGTGACAGCATCTAGGGAACACGGGGAATGAAACAAAGTTCATTTTGCCCGATCAAAGAAGCTCCTCGTGTACATTGAAGTAACTGACAAATCTGTCAGTGCAGCACAATCACCCCAAACGGCATATGCCTTACCGTAACACCTTGCCAGTACCCCGACAACTTCCAGTGCCTCTCTCACCCCATTTCACGGTCCAGTGGCCAATGACCGCACCCTTGTCATTCAGCGTCTCTGCCACCGTTTCCTCCTCTCCTGGAGCGCCAGCTTTTCCCGCCATGACAGCGTCCTCCTCGGGTGAAGGTAACTGTATCGCCAAGGGAAGTTCCCATTTCGCAAACGGACGGCTCGTCTCCACCAAAAAGTCTGCATCGTAGACGCGAGTGGTGAGTTTCTTGAGCGTGAGTGTGAGGGTCGTCATTTCGATCCCTTCGATGCCCCTGTTCTCGGCTGGGGTGAGGCGACGAAGGTCGACGACGTACGGTGCGCCGCACCAGCCGACGAGCGCGGTAGAGATGCTGCTCGTCGATATGGCGGTGGCGGTCAAGAAGACGCGCGCTGAAAAGGGGAGGGAGGATTCGACGATGAAGAGGAACGGTGCCATGGTGAACGTGAGCCCGAGCGAGGCGAGCGAGAACAGTTTGAGACGGCGGAACGTCTGTGTGAGGGGTCCATGGTAGGATACCGGTCGGCTGTCCTCGCGCGGGTCTAGCGTGCCGGTTTGAGCGTTGGTGCTCTGTGGCGCCGTGGTGGATTGGGACAATGGTCGCGAGGAAAAGTGAGGAGCCCGTGCCTGCGAGCCGGAAGGTGTTGGTTGCAGTCAAAAGCGGTGGCGCCTTGAAGATGCGACGCGTCCAGCCAGAGTAGCGTCTACATCGGTTATCGACGGGCGAGAATTTTCGTAGTATCGCTCTCCGACAGTAGTAAAGCGTGAGTGTTGAACGGGTAGAGGACATGTCGGGCTGCCAGCTGGGCTGGGCCGGTTTTTTTCACACACGGCCACGTCAGGGACCATGGATACGCCTGTCTACTACTCCAAGGCAGAATTCATCGAGACGGTACGAACGAAATCCGCTGGACTGAGATGTACCGTCGAGACGTATTGAAAGGATACAGGCAACAAAGTTTCTCGGCGAGCCACTATTGCTGGCCCACAAAACATCATACTCGGGGGCAAAACGATCATATCGAGCGGTGCCATCATCCGAGGCGACCTCAGACGAACCGGGCCAGGGCATGCAGTAGTCATATCCTTGGGCAGGTACTGTCTCGTTGGGGATGGCTGCATCATGAGGTTGGTTGTCATTCTGTGTGTCACTTTGAGGATAGATATCCAACCCGATTCGTGCTCCTCTCACACAGGCCGCCATATAAAACGTACCGCGGAAATTTCAATTATTACCCCATGAAGATTGGTGACCATGTTCATATCGGCGCCAATTCTGTCATTGAAGCAGCGACTATTGGGAATCATGTTGTCATCGGGAAAAACTGCATCATCGTGAGCTTTGCCGATTTCCTCGTCTACTTCTTCCTCAGCTCCGCCCCTCTCAGGGAAAGTTCACAATAATCAAAGATTGTGCCCAAGTTGCGGACAACACCGTTATCCCTCCCAATACTGTAATACCCGCCTTGGCATTGTTCGCCGGATCACCAGGTTTGTATCATGTCCTGGCTCATGCTTAACACTTAGGGTGTGTTTAGGGCGCTTTGTCGAAGACCTTCCCGAATCCACACAGGAGATGGTAGAAGCACAAACTAAGCAGTACTACACCCGCTTTCAGCCCTTGGATCGATGACCTGTTGGTTGTAACAATCTCTGTATCTTATGTTACTGTGCACCCTCACTGTAATCCATGTACTTCCGCTGTAGTTTTCTGAGGATCATATAGCTTAAATGGTTAAACCTCAGTGTCCTTGCAACATACAAACATGGCATGCATTGCATACTTTGGAACTGTACAGTGTACTGGCAAGATCTAGATTTGAGAGTTCATCCATAGATAGCATGAATATATAACTATGAAAATGAATCAAGAAATCAGTGCCAACAGGAAGCCCAAGACTCTCCAAAGAAGGGATCAGTAACATCATCAACTTGGTGGATCCTATCAGAAGACATGCCAATAACCAAAGAATGAACAGGAAGATGAAATGAATTTCTGTTCCAAGGAGCAATCCAACCAAAACAAGAACCATCAGAAGACTGTAGCCAGCTATCTTGCTCATGTAAATTACCAAAGGAAAGAAGATCATGCACCCTCCACACCTTGATGGAATTGTCACAAGATCCAGTGACGATATGGTTACCATCAGGGGAGTAGGCAACAGAGGCAACCCATGTTGTGTGTCCCTGGACTGGACCTGCCACACACTGGCCAGTGATGGCATTCCACACCCTAATTGTCCTATCATCTGAGCCAGAGACAATACAAAGACCATCAGGTGAATAAGCAACAGTGCAAATGTTATCTGTGTGGCCCTCAAATGGACCTGCTACACATTGACCAGTGGTTGCATTCCAGATCCTCAAGGTCCTGTCTCTTGAGCCAGAGACAATATAGTTGCCACAGGGAGAATAGCCAACAGCCATAACAGCACCCCTGTGCCCCTGAAGATCCAATATGCACTGCCCAGTGGTTACATTCCAAACCCTAACAGTGCTGTTCTCTGAGCCAGAGACAATATGGATACCATTTGGGGAATATGCAACAGAATGAACTGGACCTGTGTGCTCCAATGGACCTGCCATGCACTGACCAGTAGTGCCATCCCAAATCCTAACAGTTTCATCTTCTGAACCAGAGACAATATAGTTGCCACAGGGAGAATAGGCAACAGAAAAAA
Organism: Tylopilus intermedius; assembly: GCA_038091255.1. Taxonomy (NCBI): domain Eukaryota; kingdom Fungi; phylum Basidiomycota; class Agaricomycetes; order Boletales; family Boletaceae; genus Tylopilus; species Tylopilus intermedius. Next base: position 6,376 of record JBBPOD010001399.1, on the reverse strand, counting down.
CAGCATCTCTATGCTCCTGAATCTCCAACACACACAGACCAGTATATGCATCCCAAATCCTAATGGTACTGTCTTTTGAGCCAGAGACAATATGGTTGCCATCAGGGGAATAGACAACAGACCAAATTGTGTTTGTATGCCCCTTACATGGACCAGCTATCAACTGACCAGTGATGCCATTCCAAACTCTGATAGTTTTGTCCCAAGATGCTGAGACAAGGCAAGTCCCATCAGGTGAGTAGGCAACACAACTAACATAATGTGTATGCCCTAGTGATGCATCTGCTGCAGAAAGAACAGTGCTTGCATTCCACACCCTGACAGTCTTGTCAAGAGACCCAGAGATGATGTACAGCCCATTGAGTGCAAAAGCAATGGAGGATATAGGTTGAGTATGCCCTTGCAATGGATATCCCACAGGTTGGCCAGTGGTTGCATTCCAAATCCTAATAGTTTGGTCTCTTCCACCAGTGACAATATGGGTGCAATCAGGTGAATAGCTAACAGAGGAAACCTCCTGTGTGTGGCCCACAAATGGACCTGCTACACACTGGCCATTGGTGGCATTCCAAACTCTGATGCTCTTGTCATCTGAGCCAGAGACAATATAACTGCCATCTGATGAATAGGCAACAGATCTAACCAGATCTGTATGTCCCTGGGATGGACCTGCCACACACTGACCAGTGCTTGCATTCCATATTCGTATGGTCTCATCACCTGAGCCTGAAACAACATAGACACCATCAGGTGAATATGCAACAGATGTGACCCAATCTGTATGTCCCTGGAATGGACCTGCTACACACTGACCAGTGCTTGCATTCCATATTCGTATGGTCTCATCACCTGAGCCTGAAACAATATAGACACCATCAGGTGAATATGCAACAGATGTGACCACCTCTGTGTGTCCCTGGAATGGACCAGCCCCACATTGACCAGTGCTTGAATTCCATACCCTAATGGTCCTATCATCTGAGCCTGAGACAATCTGGATACCATCAGGAGAATATGCAATAGAGTTGATGTCATCTGTATGCCCTTGCAATGGACCAACCATACAGTGACCAGTGCTTGCATTCCATACACGAATTGTCTTATCAGTTGAGGCTGAGACAATGTGAATGCCATCTGGTGAGGAGGCAACAGCTGTGACAATATCTGTATGCCCTTGCAAGCTATGGACCTCTGCTGGCCAGGTGGCTGTCTGCCCAATCCTCACTAAAACATCCTTTTGGAGATGTTGAAGCCAGAGTGGAGAGAGTGGAGAGTTGGTGGGGGTTTGTGGCATTGCTGACAGATAGAGGTGGGGAGTAGATTCTCTGAGCACAGGGGCAAACACTTGGATGAAATGGTATGTCTCTGAGGCAAGAGTAGCAAGCTCTTGCTCCTAGGAGCATCTTGTTCAGTGCTTATCCCAGGTCATCATGACTGATCTCACATTGGTCCATTTTTCAAGGATGATGCAGGACTCCAGGGCAGATGTGATGGATGATGGGGAAAAGAGGGAAAGGAGGCTGATGGCTTCAAGCCAGAAGGGAAGGAATGCCTTGAAGAAGGGGGTTATCTCATTCAAGAGGTCAGGGGTACAGTCTGCTTGTCGTAGGTGGTGCATCCAGTATTGGCAGGAGTATGAGAGGTGGGGGGGAATAGCCTTGGTCAATCGATGGGGTAAATCGGGAATGGAAGCATTACGGATCCGAGAGTCCCTGAGGTCGCAGATGTTGAAGTGGAGTGATTTTTGCATGCCGGCAAGGGATGCGCGCCCGAGGTGGAGGGAATGCTCGGGTAGGATGTCGACATGAAAAAGAGAACTGCGTGTTTCATCTAGCAGAAAGTCACGGAAAGAGGTATGGAGGGGACGGATGGGCTGTTCATCATCATATGCTCCATCCAGTAGGGATCCCAAAGGTATGATAACTGCTCTGACATTAATGTTGACTCCAACGAGAGCAGAAAGGGAATTGATGGACAACGGCTCGTAGAGGGAGAGGACAATAGCCATGGCCACGCGAAAGCGCTCCCGGGCTTCGTCCAACAGGAAGAGCTGACCGAGGATGGTCTTGTAGAGGATGTCCAGCGAGGAACCTCCACCCGTGGTGGCAGCTCGCAGAAGTTTTTCAAGCCGCTCCTGGGGGTCGAGCCCCGCAGTACCCTCTCCTTCAATGAAGTTGCACGCAGCAGATGCCCACTGGAAGAGATGTTGCGAATGATGAACGAGTAGCCGACACCACTCCTGCTTCGGCCAAGTCAACTCGAGTTCGGTGTGGTGTCGAAGGGAGGCGTGGATGAACTTTCCGATGTCTTCTTCGACCAGATGCTCGGGGATGTCCGTCATTTGTTTACGAACTAGCTGAGGGCCAGGCGGAAGTGCGGAGAGGATGTCACTCTCGGGGCGAGAGGTGATGAGGAGGCGAAGATGGGTCGGGAGGGTGTTGTTGGCAATTTGCTCAGAGAGCGTGCGAAGAAGCTGTCGACGACTACCTGGATCGCCACCTTCGTCCAGAGCGTCGATGACGACCACCAATGGTCCGATGGGGTGGAGGCCCTGGCTAGGCTCAATAATGAGCTTCTCAACTTGCTCGGTTGGCGACTGCGATGTGCGCAGCGCTCGATCGTCTTTCACGACCTCCCAAAGGGCGGACCTGAATTGAGCATCATGACCAGCGAGGTCACGTGCGATAGTGCTGAAAAGATTCTTCGGGTTACGGCTCGCTATGTCGGCTCTGGAAAAGCAGTACGACGAGCCCAGGCGCCCTTGCTGGCTATACAACCGAGCGACCGAGTGAGCAACCGCAGACTTGCCAGATCCAGCGACACCAGTGAGCAAGCAAACTCGCGGAGCATCTTCCTCGGCATTGTTGAGGATGTCACAAATCTCCACCAGGAACGACTCTCGCGTCCCTTGTAGGCACCCCTTCTCACGTTGAAACCTAGCGCCAAATGCATAGGGCAAGTCGTCAAGGATCACTGCCTCCGCTGTATTCCGACTCCATGAGCGTCCGACCAACGGCCTCATAACGTCAGACATACCAGCTGGTTTGACGACGTTCATCATACGAACTACGGTGACTCCTGTATGCACCGCAATACCCTCCAGGAATGCTGTCTTGAGTTCTTGAAACTTCTTTTCGTAGTCGGTGATCCTTGAATCGATATCCGAGATTGCATATGTTGCTGTCCGAATCCCTAGGCAGAAATCAGTGCTGGCCATGGCGAAGCTGGGATTAGCTGACAAAAGTCCTTTTGTTTCGCATACTCGGCGATGAAGTACCCACACTCCGTCACCTGCTGGATCAGGGATGGCATAATCTTGATGTGTGCCTTTACTGCGTTTAAAGGCTCGGCTTCTTCAACGAACTCGAGAGCATCACTCATGGTGCCTGCTGAGCGAACGATCCTGTCATCGCGTTGTTTCTGGCTCACGAGTACCTGCGTGAATCGTCAGTGATCGATGATGATACGAACTTCGAGAAAGGTAGACCTTGTTCGCGGCGGATATAACGGACCAGGCAAGAGACGCATACGGGTGAATCTGCGAGGGGTTATATATTGAGGGTGTCGAGACACTAAGTGTCACATACCTGTGCGATGTCGGTGACGATTTTGTCGAACAGTTCTACCCTCTTCAACAGGGTAGCCCATATATCCGTATTCTCGAGTGCTTTCACCTTTGTCATGATCTTTGTACCTTTATCGACCGCCGAATCAAGGAGCCCGGCAGCGGCAGGGGTAGAGCCAAGGGGACCGATCACATCGTTCGCTTTAGCGACAGCATCCCTGGCTTGAAGATTGCTCGCAATGATGGATCCAAGTGTCTCGATGGCCACCGCGAATGCGATCGTAATACCGGTAAGATCGGATGGATCGGATGGATCTTTGCAAAGAGTGTCTTCAATCACTAATCGCACAGCTCGCGTCAATAGACAAGGCAAAACACGATATCCTCGTACCTCCGGCCTTTAGCTTTCCCAGCACCCCACCGATCGTATCTTCGAGGACTCCGACTATCTTGTCTTTTCCGAAACGGTGTTTTTGGTATGCCTTGACGTGGAGGATCGAGTGATCGTCCCCATCACTGACGATAATCAGTCTTCTTGCATCCAACAACAGACAGGTACTCACAAATAGAGGGTATCAGGCCAGGAAGTGAGGTTCTTGGCCTCCTTGGCGGTGCTCGTCGACCGCAGGGTATCGCCCACGGAAACTTCGAGGAAGAATTGTCTCGCAGCTGGCAGTTTTCGCCGGGCTTGAGTGCGAAGTACAATGTCTAAGAGGGAGAGAGAGATTGGCTCGCGGATAACAGAAGCGGTAGCACGGCAAGCCCACCTTTAATGATGATCCTTTTCGTCGCCCTACAGTCACGTTGAGCACATTCTGTACGATATTGAAAAGTTGATTGATATACATACGGGTCTTTTTGAGCCGAACTGGATGTATTCATGGTGTTCTGAGTGAATATACGACAAGAGGATGTACGAGTTGTGTACGAGGGTGGGAGACCACTTGCCAGGTATTGGAGCTGTGGCGAGTGAGCCAGGCACGTGTCGTACACACGCCAACCGGCATGTCGGTACATGACACGGACCGGGCCGCACTCCGACCGCACTCTTGGATTCGACGGGGATGAGCACGCACAGTGTCTTCCCTCGTTGTATAGGTTAAGCTTCCGACTCCTTGGCCAAGTCACCATGGCACGCTCCTCCAACAATTCCTACCCCTCGCGCGTATCGTCCCGATCACGATGAACTCGTATCCGGTCGAGCTGCCAGTGTTGGCCCCGCTCGCGGCACTCGTGTTCGACTCGGCGGTCAGCAAGAAACCACGTCCTCTTTATCACCGCCGCCAAAGACCCAGGATCCGTTCACTCTCCTCATCTCGCGTCTCCACGTCTCTCGATATCGGGGCGGCAGAACGAAACAAGACATTCCAAGTTCCCGACAACTCGTCTCGCCAGATAACCCCTCCTTCGCATCTGCCCATTCCCCGCTATCCCCGCTCACACCTACCTCACCGCTCTATCCAGATGGGCTGGTGGCCCCGATATGGATATGAAAACACACCGCGCTTTTGCCAAGTGTGTTCGTCTTGTTCCTGCGCATGTTCGAGGCAACGAGTGCGACACCGCGGTCCCCGCTCGACACGCCTGACGCGGAGCATGAACGCGATCGACTGGAGGAAGAACGCAGAAGGGACGCCGAACTCAGCTTGGAGATCGCACAGAGAAAGGAGTCTACAAGTGAGCGAGGCATCAAACTCACAGTCGTACTGCTTGCTAGCAGGAGGATGCTTGGTACGTTGCTACGCTACTTTCCCTGCTCAGTAATTCATGCTGAGATCGGGCAGATGACCCCTCACCAGATGGTCGACTGTCGTATATCCGAAAACAAAGCGGACTCGATTCCAGAGCGGCTTTGTCTGCCCTGAGTCCCATCAGCCAAGCAGAACTCGAAGAGTTCTTTTGGATGTGGGTGTGCGTCGTGTTTCTCCTTGCATGTCTAATCGGCTCCTTCAGTTTACAAGATGCCCTGTACGAGCCCGCCGTAGACTACTACACCTCACACTCGAAACGGGTCCGTCGAAAGCGCAATAGACACTCGTCTTATAATCCTCCACCTCTGATCCCGGTTGGTTCTGCTAGTCCACGCCCACTTCGCCCTGAAGGTTGGACCGTTCGATACGAATACAAGATGGCGTGTTTTGCGAAATTCAGAGGTGAACACGAAGTCGCCCTCAAGTTTGTCCGGTACCTCCTCACATTCCGACGTTTCTCATTCCCTGTGGACATTACCAGGATGCATATACGACCCTCACGATCATGTTCGGTTCCGTAGCCATCTTACCTCCTCGAACCAGGCACTGGGCAGAAGCCAAAGTACTTGTAGACACCATCAACTTCAAGGTGCGATAACAATTTCGGCAGGAGTGCAGGAAATGCTCATTCCGATCATCAGATCACGAAGCTCTATCTTTACAACAACGAGCATGCGCTTTCACTGTCGCACCACAACCTTCATATGCGTCGGTTTGCTGACTTTTCGCGTGGCTGGGGAATCTGTGAGGAGACTTTCGAGTACCGGAGCTGGATGACACGACAGTGAGTCTCATTCCATCGCCTTCTGTTGGTATTGACTAGCGGACTGCAAGGCACCGTGCACTTGCGGAACTCATCGAGCAGGGAACGCGTTCTACATTGACGCTTCCATCGCACAGTCCCCTTGTACGGGCATCAGGAGCGCAACTCGTTTCTGTGGTCGGTCCTGGCGGTGCACCCCTCGACACGGATGCCATTCGCACGCTCGGATTGAACCCTAGCCACGCACTACGGCATCCCGGCCATTACTATTACATGGCGGCGCACTGTACGGAAGCC
>JBBPOD010001398.1:0-10027 GCA_038091255.1 Tylopilus intermedius | reverse complement strand
TATCCATCAGGCCGAACAACGACCACGGTGATCTGTTCTGGATCAATCCCAAACTCCTCGTACTCATGTCCAGCCTCCTTCCCTTTGACATCAACATCCTCAAGGAGCACTCTGCATCGTGTTGATAAATCAGCTTGCCGACGACGTGAACAAAAGGGCAGCACTCACTTCCTCCAGTGGGGACGGAAGAACACCGGCAGGAGCAAGTAATTCATGTCCTCTTTCCTGCCCGCGGTTACCGTGATGATATCGAATACAGTGGAGACATCCCCGCTCGCACTGTATTTGCGGAGGAAGTCCAATTCAACTTCCAGTAGCTTCAGCTCGGCAATACGCGTCTCGTTAAGGTGCCCAACGAAGAAAATTAGTTTGAAGCGAGCATCGGCGAGAAGCATATCCTGTATGTCAACTGGTCGTATGTCGGCAGCACGAACATAGGTTCCTGGAAGCATTCTTCGTCCAATGATCAGTTTCTTCGCATGTTTCTGGTGTTTGGGGTCGACAATTGCGGATGGAGAGTACTGAACTGCGAATCCATTTACGAAGTCGCCGAATGAACCAGATATTCTGATAAGCGGGTAAGAACGACCGACGCGCGATACTCCATGGAGGAGGCTCACTCATGGAACTGTTCGGGCGATATACCCTCTTCATTCTCCTCTGTCTTCGGTTTCCCGGAGACTGTTTTTGAACACACTTTGTCAAAGTTAATCAGATCTTGCGCGTATTTTCTGCGTTCTTGTTCGTACTTAAAAAGATTGTCATGAAGTCACATATCAAGAACAGGCGTGAAACCTACCGTCTCCAACAGGGAAGGGCTAGCCCATCCTTTCAGTACTTGTGCAAGCTTCCACGCTGAACCGCACTTAGCCACGCCCGCTGAGCGAAACACGGAAATACATACCGAGATTGTGGGTATCATTCATGCTAGCATTCATCCCCTGACCTGGTCGGTATTTTCAGAATGGTGGGGTGATAAGATAGATATAGTTTCTCACCAGCTTGCGGGGAATGTGTATGACATGCGTCACCGGCAATAAAAACACGGTGATTGAAGGAGAAACTAGTTGCCACACGCTGTCCAACTATAAGGTAGCTCGCACGTTGAATCGGTCATGGACGGGAGTCTCAAAAGGACATACTGATGTAAACAGTCCACCAATCAATTTCTTTGGGTTCAGCCAACTCGAATGGATGCAATATCTTCCTCAACACCTGTTATCGACGCTCAGAAATCGTACGGGAGATCTCACCACCTGCACAGAAGACACATACCGAAACCAGGATCTGCGGAGTCACCCTGTTCTTGTCCACTCTCTTTGTCAACGGACATACAACATCTGCATCTGATAATTGGGTATAGAAGCGGACCATATCTCCTTCACGAGGGATGACCATGCAGGACCCATGATCCGAATAGATAGTCACAATATTGCGAATATCAGGAAGGTTTGTTTCAGGTACCATGTCGACAACGCCCCAGATGTAGTCTGTCCGATTTCATCAGACAGCTAGCAGAAAATCGCACAAACTAATTATGTTACCTGATTGTTCACCTTCCATCTCGATCCTTAGAGCATTTCGGACCCATGAATGTGCCCCTGCAGCCGGAGTGTCAGTCTCAGACCTCTAGAAGGGGACCCGGAGAATGAAAGCCTCACCATCCGAACCGACGACGTATTTGGCATGCACGATTTCGGTCTGGCTTTCCTTGTCGATTGCATTTAGACTCTCTACAGTAACCTGTATTAATTTTTGGTTACCAATAAACAGAGATCCTTGGTCAAGTTGGCGCTGACCTTCACTGGGTATGATAAAGTGCTCAACAATTCGTTGGCATCTGCTGACAACGCAATGTCTACAGGTTGTTTGGGACGTTCGACTTCTATTCCATAATCCTTCATGGAATCCAGAAACATGGCTTCTATTCCGCCCTGACGGAGTGTGACCTGGATGCCCGTCCGAGAGTAAGCACACGCAGAAGAGATCAGGTCACGCAAATCTTACTCCGAATGGAAAGCGCGCCAAGTGTGCTTCCTCCACAGGTGCACTGCGATTCTTGCACTTTCGTCTATGCTTTTAACAACACGGAAAGCTGAGAAGACCGAACTTAATTCATACCTCAATTCCTCCGTTGGGTCCAGGGTTGTAGAAAGCCTTGTGTGTTGGGCCAGGTCAGACGTGCGAAACGCATTAACTTGAAGCAAGTGCACGTTTACATACACACATATGCATCTGGTTTCCCTCTCGGAGCAAGCGCTCGGCGAGCCCGTAGCTCTGTTGTAAATTTTATCAACCTTCGGGGAGGTATGAAAAGGCGGAGGTGACATGCCTGCAATACTTCGATGGTCCTTGGCTGAATACCATCAGCTTGACCGGCTGCAACCTTTACGGGCCTAAACAGATCAGTACTCGCGCGCTCGCGACGACGGCGATAATTTAAGCCTACCGTTTGTCGATAATCCTGACGTCTACGCCCACACTGGCGAGGGCATTGGCACACATGACCCCAGCAGGGCCAGCTCCAATAATGAGAACATTAACGCGACTTTCCAGAGGCATGATGAGTGAGTGGGTGAATGGGGGGGGAACTAGCCCATTATTGAGGGCTTTCTATAATAATGCAGAAGACCTTTTGGTCTTCCAGAATGTCAACTGCATGCGAGGCGAACACCAACTTGAAGACCGAGTGGTTCTAGAGCCGGTTTTCATCTAACGCTTTCAAGACAGCTCCCTGGCTGGTAAGCGAGGGAGTTACTTCGCAGTTTCCATATTGGGAACAAACTGCTCCGTCACTATCTGTCGAGCTGTCAAACGCTTTCAAGTTGGCTTCTCGCTCGGCCTTGTTCGTACTAGTAGGGCTGGAGATTAATCTCCGCAGATTTGTCGTGAAGTGCCAAAGGCGGGTGCGTTTCGTCATCGTCATCGTCCCCGAGACCCGAGAAGATCCTTTCTGAGGGTAATAGCCACACGAAGTGTGCATTTATGCTGGCATTGGCTACTTATGGATTGTTGTTCGTCCCCGCCCGGCAGGCCTTTTCGACTCAGAAGAGTCAGGATCAGCAAATTATGAGCGTTCGCATCATTGAGTGCTCAATGAGCGGATTCTTGGGATTACGCACCTGCCTCGTACATATAGCCTCATGAGTTGCGGCCCATCCGTAGGTTACTGCGGCGATATTTTTTTGATGGAGATTGTCGGCAACTTGTCTCTGACTCAGACCAATTGAGAAACCGATTAGTAGTGCGCGTGAGGCTCGTGACGTCGGAGTCTGAACCTATCAATGTACTCAGACAGGGCCGACATGTACTCCCATTCAACCTCCAATTCCTGTCCATTCGCCACGTGTGTTGTGAGGATAAGTGACAACGATGACGGGCGTACGGACGAGTGTCAGATGGGCCGCCTCTACCTCCGCGTCCATCCATGATGTAATGACGATGGAGCACCGCTACCACCCCTTCGCCATGCAACTCGGACGACGGCGAGGACACAGTGACAGGCCTTGCGATGCAATCACCCGTCAGTCCATTGTCACTTGTGTAATGACACGATTCATTGTCGACATCACCATGATCCTGCGCTGAGTCAATCCATGTGACTGACAGTTTCTAGGCTTCGTTTTCATACGTCCTGGACGACACGGTGAATCAACGTGGTCTGCAGGTGATCTGTATGTCAGGTATCTTCTTTGGACTGCCTGCGCTGACTCGTTTCGAGTCGCGGCGCGTTGTGCTCGTTGCACCATCCTTCCGACATCCTTTCCCGTCATCGCCACAGATTTCACACCTCCAGTCGTGTTTGACACGCCCCAACTCGGTCCACTCGCCCACCTGACCTCCTAGCCATCTGTCTTGACGTTGTATATTCGTTTCGATGACACGCTCGTTCTCCTCGTTTCTTGGGCCTATCCCACTGCCCATTCGTCTACATCGCACCTGGGGCGCTCCTGGATGCCCTGGACATCGCCTCGCGCCGTCATATCGCGTTTCGGGTTCTCCAGCTCGTCCGGAGCTCCTCAGGGTAAGTCCTCCTCCTCACCCTGCTCCGGGCGTTCGCGCTCGTGTTCTGACCTGTTTAGCGGCTTCGTCGGCGTGTCGGCCCGTGAGTTAACCCATACCCGTCTTGATGGGTATGAGTGTGGCACTGGCACCCCAGGGTATACCTGTGCGGAGGCCTAAATGACGCTGATGACGCAGACCACCACCCGCCCATCGCTATACACGAGGACGAGGCGACGGCAAGAACGACGGTACCACCACCGCCTGTCCAACAACCGCGTGTCGTGCAATGTTCCCCATGCAAGCATGCCCATCCTCGGCGAGGTCACGGCAGTGGTGATGATGACGACGACGATTGTGTGCCACACCCCACACAACCTCGACGCCCATCCATTCGCCATGCACATGCACGATGCTAAGGATAGGCGACAACGACAACAGGCCTATGGACGAGTGCCAATACCACCTCCACACTCATCCTCTCCACCGCGACATTGCACTCGCTTATAGCTTTATGGAAGTACTAGTATGACACGGCTCGGTATATTATTGAACATGACCCGAATGGTTTAGTGATTGATCATTGACACAGAAAAGGTCGTGCGCCGATTAAAATTGCATTTGGACACTCATACAATCTGACCGTCATATGAGGACTGACCATGACAATAGAAGTCAAGCGCCTCATCATACCCAGTGATCACTGGGTATGATGAGGCGCTCAACAGTTCGTTGGCATCTGTCAACAACTCCGAGTCAATGTCTACAGGTTGTTTGGGACATTCGACTTCTATTCCGCCCTGATGGAGTGTGACCTGGTTGCCCGTCCGAAAGTAAGCACACTTAGGTCATGCAAATCTTACTCCGAATGGAAAGCGCGCCAAGCCTTCCAGAGCCGCACTACGATCCTTGCACTTTTTTTTCTTTCAACAACACGGAAAACTGAGAACTTGGAGACTGAACTTAATTCATAAATTCCTTCAGCGAGTCCAGGGTTGTAGAAAGCCTTGTGTGTTAGGCCAGGTCAGACGTGTGAAACGCACCAAGCAAGAGCATGTTTACACACACACATATGCATCTGGTTTCCCTCTCGGAGCAAGCGCTCGGCGAGCCCATAGCTCTGTTGTAAATATTGTCAACCTTCGGGAAGGTATAAAAATGCAGAGAAGTGACATGCCTGTAATACTTCGACAGTCCCCGGTTGAATACCACTCGCATCAGCTTGACTGGCTGTAACTTTTGTGGGCTTAGGCAGATCAGTACCCGCGTGCTGGCGACGACAGCGATCATTTAAGCCTGACGTCTACGCCCATAATGGCGAGGGCGTTGACACACATGACCCCAGCAGGGCCAGCCCCAACTTTGATGAGAACATCAATGCGACTTTCCAGGGATGATGAGTGGGTGGGTGAATGGGGACTAGCCCATTATCGAAGGCTTTTTATAATAATGCAGAAGACCTTTTTGGTCTCCCAGAATGTCAACTGCGTGCGAGGCGAACACCAAAACCAAGCCGGTCTTCATCTAACGCTTTCAAGAGTTTTCTGAGCACACTGCAGGCTGGCTGCCAGTGGTAAGCGAGGGGAATTTCCGTATTGGAAATGAACTGATCTGTCGAGTTGTCAAACGCTTTCAAATTGGCTTCTCGCTCGGCCTTGTTCGTACTAGTAGAGTTGGAGATTCCCAATCTCCGCAGATTTGTCGTGAAGTGTCAAAGGCGGGTGCGTTTCATCATCGTCCCCGAGACCAGAGAAGATATTTTCTGAGAGGGTGAGCGACGCATAGCAACACGGAGTGTGCATTTATGCTGGCATTGAGTACGCATGGTTTGTTGATCAAGACTCGGATGCTCGCCCACTTTTTGACTCAGAGAAGTCAGTGCAAACTACGAGCGCTCCATCATTGAGTGCTCAATGAGCAGATTGTTTTAGGTTGGGATTACGCGCGTTGTACATGTGGCCCTTCATGGATTGCGGCCCATCCGTAGGTAACTGCGGCGATCTCCGGTTTTTTCGATGGACCGCTGATTGTCTCTGACCAATTGAGAAACCCGATTAGCGGCGTGATTGGTGCTAGTGATGCCGGGTCAGGGTCGAGCCCTAATAGGCCGGGCCGAGCTGAGCCTACTTTGGGCGGACCAAGCCGGGCCGCTTACTATAAGGATCTCGACCCACTCGTTTCCGCATTTCCACCAAAATGAACCCACTGGTCGACCAAAACAGGCAGCCATCGGTAACCGTATCTGCCAAGCTCGGGGGACACCGAAAACGTAGCGACCCCCAGCCGAGTGATGGGCCGCGATTCGGCTCACCGGCGCTGGCAGGAGCAAAACGGCCTTCGATTGCACACTCTGACCCACTGGGGGCCGGTGCACTGCGGGATGCCAACCCTGGAACCGTCCCTTTCGAGGCAAGACATTACGTAATAGGTTCGCAGTTCTCCGCGAGCATAAGTACTAGTACCTTGTGCTCGATGACCATTTTGAATTTTCCCGTCAGAGACAAAGTCCACAGAAACCCGAGTCCCACAATTGCGCTGTCTCATGGACTACTCCAGTCTCAGGCTACTAGTAGGGCCTTCAAGTCGTTGTGAACGTTATTCGATTCGTGTATTTATTTAACTCTCTCACTGGCAAGTGACCAGTGTACTCTTAGAAGAGTTGTTCAACGATAACGAAACAATAACGTTACAATACTGCTCTGCAGATGCATTCGGGGAGAGATGTGGCTGGAGTCTGGCAGCGCTTATAAACTTGAAACGCTACGATCTTCAAAATAGAATCAAATGAGACGAAAAAACGCTTCACCCTTTCACCGCTTTCACACGCTGTTCTGCCTTTGTCCCGGTCGCCTCGTTACCTCGCGTGGTTCGCATCCACAGTGCACACGGTAACTAGACTCTCTCCACACATTCCTTCTCGCCTGCCGGTCCGTTTGTTACATAGCACATAGTTTGTTTCCCCCGGATCACTTGCTGCCAAGGTTTCACTCAAAACACCAATTATTGGTCGTATCGTACGGACTATGAACTGTAGTCCATATCAGGTACATAGAAGATTCTATTCGAAGATCACAACGTCGCAGTCCGCGTGTCGGACATTCGCGTCCTCAGATGAAGTAGGAACGCTGGTAACTTGAGCTTGCCATTTATTTCACGATTTGTTTTGCTGGGTCATCATAGCGCTAACTCTGAAACTTCGCATCAATGAAATTGTCACGCTTCGTGCATTTTTGCTTCTGTTCCGAAGCAGGAGACACGTCTGTGGCGTTGCTTCTTGGTTCTCAAAATGTTCTAGCTTGACAGCTCTGGAAGGAATGTCTCTATCTAAGGTGAGCACCGCAGTTTGGTTTCGTGTTTCAGGGCCCCGATGTCGTGTTACTAGTTGTTCGTCCGCTGTGACGCCGATGGCGAGCACAGCGGCGCGCCCAATGACATAGACTCACGAAAGGTAGCGTTTATACACAGCTAGTCTCATGGCTCCATATTAATATTCACCTCCCGTTTTCCAACCTCACTCATGTCTTGTTTGCCGTTGCAAAGCACCTCAATTGTCCACTGTCTCATCGTGTTTTTGGCGGCTGTTCTCATCCTGACCCTGGTATACCAGAGCGCTCAACTCGAAGAACGGCATCCTTCTCCCACCTGGGCCCCTGCCCCGTGGTTCTGGAAAAAGCGCGCTCTCCGCTGCCAAGTAAGACTGTTTATAAATCTATACACAATCAGTTCAATCTCACACTCGCATAGCATCGCGCGCACCCTCGCCGATTGGGTTGCAGAGTACGGACCCGTTGTCGCGTTACCGCCAGGGAAGCGAGACCATCATCGTCATTGGTCGTGTAGATGTAAGGATGTCCCAGCTCGTCCATCGTATCATTCCCGCTGATCCTCCCCTTACCGTCGCTTCGTTTTGTCTGCCTGTCGGGGATCGAGCGGTTCCATCGTTTCAGGAAGGCCGCACACACCCATTTGCAACCAAGGCAGTGAAAGCGCATCGAGAGATGCAGCTAGAAAACGCAAGAAACGTCATCACGGACATCCTTGACGACCCCAAGCAACATTGAGCGCACGCACAGAGGTGAGCACTTGATGGCGCTCGGACCTCGACGGGTACGCGCCATCAGTTATTCTGCGCTTAGCGTATAGGAACGCTGCGCCAACGTCGAACGACGGCGCAGAAGTCGCCCGGATACACCAATTGATGACGAACTTTTCACATGCGATGCGCCCAGGAGCGTATCTCGTGGGTTGAATTCCTTTTTTGAAGCATTTCCCGGGATATGGGTGTGAGTTGAAAGAGTTCCACGACTATGAACGCCAGCTCTGTAGAGACCAAATGGGTCGCGTCCAATCGGAAATGCAGATCTATATGGGGTACAAAACTATGTAATGACACACGAAAAAGGAAATCAGTGGCAGTGGGAAACCGTTGATGAGGCTGCTTCTGGAACGCGCTCATGAACATGGGCTTTCGGGAGACGAGATAGTATAACCTGTACGGCGCTGGATCAGAAACGGTATGTCCACTCACATGCCATCTCACAAGACTACGGTCGTCATCACGAACGTGATCTTGGCCACGGCCTGTCATCCAGAGGCGCAAAGACGGGTTTAAGAAGAGCTAGATGGGGTTGTCGGGAAGGATAGAAGTCAGTCCCCGTGTTCTGACTCGCTTGAGGCCGACTAACAGTGTTACGTTACTAATGCCTAGCTGGGAAGATCTGGAATTCCTCCCTCGGATCCACGCGTTCGTGCTGGAAGTGCTGCGGACGAGACCTGTTACGCCTATCGGTACAGAACGGCTAAATCGTGAAATTGACCTTACCGTTCGACAGGTTTTGCACACCGTGCGACACAAGACATCATCTGGGTACGTTGCTAAACATTCGCTTCAAAGACCTTGGTTAGACATGACGATATAATGCAGAAGGGTTATTGCATTCCCGCGGGTGCCAGCGTGATGCCACTTGTAAATATACCCATCAGTCGTTTTCGTTACACGCCCCGAACACGATCCCTACTGGGGCTATATCTCAGGACCCCGTCGTCTTTCCAGAATCCGGTAAATATGGCCGAGGCTGCGATGTAACGACGCGTCTGGAATGCGATCGCGATCACGTCGTTCCTGTGATTTTGCTATGCTTCTGTTGTATTTAGATAAACTATTGCATGCGAGACATAGAATTGCCATACAATGATTGATTCCATTCAACGACCAAGCACTGCTGTCGGGTACCAATCAGCGAACTGCAATCAAAACCTAACAGTGACTCGGATCCACTCACATGAACAACATGTTTAGACATAAAACATCAATTGGATTAAATATGCCGTCGCAACTGATGCAGAACTTAAATGGATCATTCCATACGAGCCGATGAAAAACCGAGCGGGGGGGAGCAACGGGCTGCGTTTCTGGCTGTTGCTCGGTTACTGTCTGTTCAGACGAGACAACCTGGTCCATTGGGCGGATCTATAACCTTGGAGTGCTGCCGACGCTGGCGCGTTCGTTCCCAGGGCATTCACGTCCACGCCGTCCTTGGCAGACTGCGTGTCTACCATGCTATTGAACACATGGATGTCGCAAGTCCACACGTTGTGCCAACCTGCAAGTTAATACATTCCGTATTCCGTCGGATCATCCGATGAGAAGTAGACATCTGGATAAGAAAAACGGCGCACGCCAGTGTACCCAGAGCAATGTACGTGAGTCGTCAATGCGTTCATGTAAAAAGGTACGTATTGGCTAAGTTTGGGTGAGGATGCCTCCGATCATACTGTTAAAAGCGCCACTGATGGGAGCACCTGTGGCAAAAGTTGCGAACGCGATGGGTCATGCCCGCCATGGAGGGAATGATACCAGCTAGAACGATCTGGTGTAAGGATTACTCGTCAAATATGGGAGCTATAGCACAACTGCTGGAATGGCGGCGGCGGCACCTAATCCCTGAGACCTCAGAGAATGTCCAACGCAATACCATCTGGTTATAGCGCATATGTATATGCAACGAAGACGACATGGCTGACT
>JBBPOD010001397.1:0-10028 GCA_038091255.1 Tylopilus intermedius | reverse complement strand
TCCTCCAGCTTGAAGGCATAGGCCCGCGCATTGCTAAGCGCATAGATGCATATCTCATGGGAACTCCCTATGTCCGTGGGTGATGCAGCTCCAATTCATCTCACAACTTCACTCGCCCATGACTTCAGGAGCCACTCGCACCTACAAAGCCAAAAATGACTAAGAATGCAGACCATTCGCTGACGGAGTCTGCAAAAACCAAATCTCGAAAGACCCTTGATCAACTACACAAAGAAATGGTGGTCTCCTCCTTGTCAAGTATCAGCGCTATAGGGTATGTATATCTATGCGCGTCCACCCACGTATTTTATCATTGTATATGCAGGCCTTCAAAAGCGTCGACGCTCTACGACGCAGGTTGTAGATCCTTGCAGGATCTCAGGGAGCCCCAGTTCATGCAGATGTTAAGTCGACCCCAGCAGGTTAATGCACGGTATATGATCAGTCCTGATCGGCCTATGACTCGTGAACAAGCGTCAACCGTCCGTGTATGTATCGTATCACCCCGTTTACCTTGTTTCCCGACCCGTATCTTGCAACAGGACTTTGTGGCACAGAATATATCGTCCAAACATACGGTCTTGCTGAGCGGTGACTTGTGAGTTTTTTCATTGTGATTGGGGACGATTCTCAACTGTCTTCCCTCAGTCGCCGTGGTGCAAAAAGCGCTCAACACATCACCCTCCTCATTCTCCACTCACAAAGCGCTGGTGTTTTTCCACCAGAAGGTTCTCCAAACATTGATTCTACCATAAAACAAAGGTCGAAATACGACATCATACCCATTCCCTTTGCAAGCCACCCCGAAACCAAAGTCAAGTCCCAAGGTCTTGATGACACCGCCACACTTTCCACAGAGGTCATCTCACCACTCGAGTGCCGGGGATTGCTGGCTGCTACCATTGCTGCTGGGGTCCAGAAGTGGGATGGGATCCTCAGAATACCTAATCGTTCCCAGAATGGGGCAGAAGGGAATGGGTGGGAGTCGCGGGCAGAGAGGATCGAGGCCGTGAAAGAGTATGAAGGCCAGTTTTTCAGTGCCGAGATATAGTGAGTTCGATATGCTAAGGTAGCGTGCTGGACAGACAACTTAAGTGCGACCTCAGTTACGTCCCTCATCAGTGTGCGGGTGCAGCCTTGATAACGCTGACAGGCGACGTCCAGTTCAATCTTGCCGCACGAAAAGCCGCATCCCGACTTGGTTTTCGCCTCAATGAGTATGGGTTATGGAGATGGCAAGATTCGGACACGCTTGGTTCCAGTGATGACGCCGAAAAGCCAAGGAGTATCGAGCAACGCGGCGGACATTGGGAATTGGTCGCCAGCGAAAAGGAAGAGAATATCTTGGAAGCAGTTGGGATGGAATGGGTGGCTCCAGAAAGGAGGAATTTCGCGAACCTGAACGCTGGTCTAAGGAAACGGAAGACAGAGGAGAAACTCTAAATCTTATTCCCCTTCGAGGAAATTAAATTGCACTAATCGCAGGGTATCATCTCTACTGAAATGTCTCTAGTACCATATGCTCCTTGTCCTATGGGCAGGGAGGATCTCCACGCTATTGATCCCCTCTACTCTATCTTTCCCAGTTTCGATTCTTTTGGCCAAATCCCAAAGATAAAAATCAATCAACACGCTGTTTACCTCTTCCCATGGCCCTCTCTCAACCTCACCTCTCAACCTCAAGATTTCGTCTCTCATTCGTTCGACACTCACGATGCTTGCTGCCCTCAAGCTGATCTCCTCGTCGGATCCTGGAGGGATGTCCTCGCCCTTTCTCAATCTTTCCTGTAGCGACAGCGGGTACATGAGTATCCCAAGATGATGGAGGATCTGAGGCACGCGGTAATCGGCAAACATGGTCAAGGAGGATATACAGGCGCCGAGACCGTGTGGGAAGAGGGGATGTGGCATTGAGGGATTTGCGGGAAAGAAGGCGGCCCATGTTTCGGCTACGAGTATCTGGGCGCGCTTCCAGAAGAAGACTGCGCAACTGCCATGAGGATGAATCACAGACCCATGAGACCGGGGTACGTACTGCGGTGTCCGCCGACGGATCGCTCATCTCTAAAGCAAGGAAACGTGTCGGTGATGGTCTGGACCAGTTCCAAGGCGGTCCCACGACCACGCCGGGACATCTGGAAGACGTCCAAGAAGCCCGCGTACGATCCGCCAAAGTTCTGCACGCGTTAGTCAGAAGGCGATCGGTCATGCGGGCCCGACGGATGACATACATCGCAGAGGATAGAGCCGACCTGCCTCATAACCGCAATCCGCTCCTTGAACAGAGGCATTTTTTCTTTCGACTCGGGGGCAGCACGGAAGACGTGCGCGATGAGCGCGTCGGGGCAGAGCGCCTCCGACGCGTAGAATGTCGGATCGGTGATCGGAATGTTTTCTTCGAGGGCTACCATCACGACCGAAAACGTTTGCCACGTGCTCACAAGGCGACCAAAGTGTGCCGAGACCTACCTCGATTCAGGGCAGCGAGTAGACTCCGGTATCCCGTATGGACAGCACGGGTCTCCGTGTCCCATCCCGTCCGCCACTCCACCCCGTACCGCCCCTCACTACCCTCCCTTTCTGACCAGAAACTAAAGTTGAGCGAGGAGACGAGGAAAATCCAGTTGAGACACTCTTTTGTGAGCGGGTCTGAGGCCGAGTACGGCTCAGGAGGACAAATGTGCAGTGATTGCGTCCGCCATGTCCGTGGTGTGTATGACTCCACGAACAGCCGCAGTGAGATCTGGGGCGTGCGTCCTGGCCCTCAGCGCCGCTTCCTACATCAGCGTAGAAAGGCAGACACGCACATATTCAGCTGCTTTTTTTACCCCCTCCTCGCTGATTCGTACGATGTTTGTCGCCTAGCTCGACGATAATAATAACTTTTACGGAAAAAGTAACAAATTTAGAGTTACTCACTGCAACCGCATATTCGCAACTAGGAACGACAGGGTTCACGATCCCGGTAGGGATCCGTTGTTTCGGGTCCATGATTTCTTGTGCGCATAGCGTTTGCTTGTGGTACAATAAAGGGTCGATAGCGCTTGCGGCGGACAGCATTCTGGGTGAGTGAGAGTAGTTAGTGGGCGCGTGAGGCTTTTTTGGTTTTTTATTCAAACCCTTTTTTCCGGATTTACGTCATAACCCAAGGGAGGTTCCGCGTTTGCACGAACTGGATACAGACACTGTGAGTGGCTTTGAATCTCACTGCAAAGCTGCTGCAGTTTTCGCACTTTAGCGCTCGACGCTGCCAAAGGTAGAAAAAAGATTTAGTTAGAAATTTAGCCTTCACAAGGGTACTTTAGCGCTCTAGATTCAGATCTCGTGACGATGCCGACTTGAGCGCTCAGACACGTTGACACAACTACACCACCAAATACACTCAAAAACTACACGTGCTACACGGTGAGGACATCAAGATGACAACCCGGTTCAGTTCTACTTGCTAGATTCTGAGCCTCGGCGCACGGGAATGCCCTGTTCGCCACGAAGCACTTGTGCTCCTTCTTCCTTGACGTTCGGTCGACCAAGCACCTGGTGGCGTCAATCATCATGCGTCAAGCCCTCTCAACAACACAGTAACGACACAACGCACCGTTCCACGGATCAACTTGATACCACATGCAACGATAAATCAGCAACCCCTAGGACCCACGTAATCAGAACAATCTCACCCTGGCATAACCTAGTAATTAGGTCGGCTATCAATGACCTTGGAGCACATGCACATGACGCGAAGCGAACTGACCGTACACTTGTTCCTTGAACGTCGGACTGCGCGGCGGCACCTCCACGACGTTGTTGGGGTCATCTCTGTCCGCCTCAGACGGCTTCTTAATCTGTTCCGCATGTACTTCGTCTCCGCCGCGTGGAGGGGTTGATTCTATCGGTTCTGGAGGTCAGTCAGAACTCAGCGACTCATGGGCAGAACGCGTCGTTCGCGTGAGTGACATACCAGGCTGGAGGGAAGTGCCCGATTCGGTCGGCGGGTCGATAGGAGAAGACGGCGGTGCTTGGATTGGTTGCTGCTCCGTCTCAGCGGGCGGTACAACATCACGAGTGTTTTGCGAGGCCATTTCGGTGGTCATGATGATTTCCTCGATGTTGAGCTCGACGCCAACCAAGAAATGCTGGAAGAGTGGAACCCCACGTGATATGACATCACTGCTAGCAAGGATTAGGACATTCCTATAGACAAGCTGACAAAGCTATAAATGTGTACGTGAATGGCAGGAGTCGTCCAATACATCATTACGTCCAAGGAAGAAAACAATAGCGTCCAAGCATCTCGCTGTAATATGTAGGGCAGACTGAGGATCTATTCGTCGTGAGTGGGCATGATGCAACGCTTCTAAGAAGTATATGAGAAGTCAGGCGCTGCAGTGAGTTCCTCAGACGAGGATAAGGATCGCGGATCATATGCCCAAAGGCCTGTACCGTCGTTGCTCCAACGATCCGAAGATAGTCGAATGGGTACGACCATCCTGAGTTCCTTGAAGGGTGATTTGGAAAGGTCCGGGGGAGTCATACTTAGCACTAGATAGTCCTACGGTTTGGTCTCAATGGATTACCCTTGCATACGAGCCGGATGAACATACCCGCACAGAGAACCCGCCGGCCTTGAACCCCCCAACTTTAACTTCATCGCTGATAAAAATGTCGCCGGAAAATGCTTCCCAGTCGCTGCCGCTTCCCTTTACGTGATGTTAGAGGCATAAACACACTGACATATCTGGCTTCCATACGCACAGCGTTCCTGAATGCACCTTCACCAATACAATCCACTCGCCAAATATCCGCTTTGGCGCCAACGACGACAGTCTTCCTACAACCACAATCAGGATGGCGGGACTCCCGTGATAAGGCGTTGGCCACAACTCACCGCACATCCACCGTTATCTGTCGCATGAGTTGAATACGTGTGGTCTGTCTCTTCGGAGTAACGAGACCGGGCACAGGAGCGAGTGGTAAGAAGGCACGTAAGGAATCGGCATTGGAATGGAACGATAGGTGAAACGGAATGGGCTGGCGAATGCAAAATGTCCGTGTCGTAGGGATGTACAGCTAACACGGGATGTTACGACTCTGTGAGAAACCTGTGCTGACAGACGAACCTTGACTACCAAATCTCGTGTCCCTCGCCGATTGGCTACAATATTGGAGGAAAATAATTTCCATTGTGGTGTTTCCGCAAACCCACTGCTCGATGCAATCACTATGAGAGGAATAGGTATTGGTACCGATGGGCGTGTACGAGGGTGATACAGGAATGGCGTAGAGACAGTCCTATAAGGGAGGAATGACTTGTCAATGGACGCGTATATGCGTACCGACATACCAATCGTCTTTACGAAAAAGGGTGGATTTCACCATGTTGGAAACGTCATTAGGCTTGACAACGACTGCGCTCACGCCGTAGTTGACATGCGCGCGGAAGCCCGGGAGTTCTGAAAGATGAGCTTCAAAGCTCGGAGGCAGAAACTGGCACAGCATGTGAAGGACGGTACCAGTATATGGCCCACATGGTCACGTACATATGTTTGGTCGCCATCGGAATATGTCGTAGGCAGAGGAAAACAGAACCGTAGCGAATTGGGACAAGGCGCGCCTTGAATCCTATCCTTGACCCAGAGCATGGTCTTGTTCGAGAACAGTTTGTGAGTGGAAGATCCGTTTTCCGCTATTTCCTCTAGCTTGAGGATGCCCTCGACCTCGGAGTGCGCTCGTCGGCAACCTATCCCTCCAAGGGAATGATCAGCTCACCTGCACTTCGACGCTAGTGATGCCCTCAGTCTTGGTGATTTCTAGTGTTCCTTGAACAGAGGCACCGACGCTATACACGGGAAGCGCTGCACGATCGTCCTGGTCAACTAATCTCAGACTCAAGTTACCGCTTTTCGTTTGCTTGACGAACGAGCGCAGCTGTCTGTTGGGTCGCAATCGGGGGTTGTGCGCCAGACGGTACTCGTGTGCTCGTGGTATAGCGGTATATGTTGGTGAGAGGAGCTGCGATGGGGGAGCAGCGGCGTACTCGGGAAGGCCTGCATTGGGCATGGAAGTGCTTTGGCAAGCTGGAAAGGACTCGAGTCCGGAGACGGAGAGGGAACGTGTGATTGGCAGTGTTCATCCACCATATGGCTCGTCAAGCTATACTTAAAACCGGCTTCCCACTCCGCTCGCCGCATTTACCGTATGGCCACGTTGGACAAGGAGACGGGCGGTATTATGTTGCATTATGACGGCTAAATTTGATGGAGGGGTTGTTCGGATCGTTTCGTGAAGCTGAAGTTCTGCGTGCTTGCGGGGTGAAATTTAGCACTGAACTGAGCACCGCGGGCTTTCTCATGCTGAACATCCAAACGGCGCCGTGCTCGATTCGCTTGGCCACATGGACGCTAGAAGTAAGTAATCAATGACTAATCTACACTATTCCTATTCCGGGTATCTACCCTGTCATGCTCCAACCGGCTAAAATCCGCCCTTGCCACGCGCTCGGGCGATCGATCCTTGTACACCCTTGATGATGCCTTTGAGACCGGTCCCAACGCCCGTCGAGTCCGTGAGCGGGTTCCCATCTCGGTCGAGGTATACCCCGTCCTTTTGCAACTCGTGAAGGTGCGTGTTCTGCACTCTTCTGATGGTATCTCGCCAATCTTTGCAGACAGCCGGATTATCAATCATTACGTTCACTTCCTGGCTGTGGTACCACGACTGCGTATCTGGCGGACGCCCATGTGAGCATTTTTGTTTTCCAGCAGAGACGTGCGCCGACGATGATTTAGATGCTTACCCTGGTTTCCGTTACCCGCGATACCCACAGCTTCATCGATGATCATCAATTTGACCTTTGACCGCAAGTTCCAAGCTTAGACAATGTAACACCAGACAATATGGTTCGAATACCCACGTGGCAGTTCCGCTTCTGTTTAGAGGCGTTGATCGGCTTGATCTGGTCCTTTCCTGTGAAAAAATAATCAGCACAATCTGACGACCGTTTGATCTCCTGAATATGAAGCCCACCAGTGTACCAATAGAACCTAAGTCTCTCCTTCTCTTCGTCATTCAGCTGTGCGAACATCCGTTTCGAGACTTCCTCGTTGATTCCCCCTTGTCCAGGCAATACTTCCCCTCCATCATTGTATCCGACGTCTATGTACAACGTGCACTCGATCCCACGACGCACAGCGTTCAAGACACCTCCAACCACAGGTGCAGCGTTGAAGGTGGGTGACTGTATGAATACATTCTTCTTCGCGTACTTCAGTCCCGCTAGCCAGGCTGCATCTTGGGCATTGAGTATTGCGCTATCTGGATTCCCCATTCTCCCATACGGGGCACGATTCAAAATAACCATGGGGCATTCCTCGTGTGGTGCATGGAAGTTGTGAGGTAGGTACTCATCATCAGGTGATGCAGGTGGTTCGTATTCCATGGTCGCGTGTGTATCAGGTTGATTATCTGCATCTAGTACCAAGGTCGTCAACCCTTCAGGTCGTGCGAATATAGGGTGAAGACTAACTTAGGTGCTCGGTGATAGTTCGGTACTTCCCCGAAATGAAGAAGTTTCCATCGGATGCTGCACCACGGGGGGCTTCTTCGCCTGTCAGCTTGTAGTAAAGTTCTGCACCTTTCTCCCCATCGAGAAGATCCACCGATGCATATTGGTTGTCCATCCCAAACTTATAGCCACCTTCAGGTTTTTCGAACGGTCGGTTCAACAGGGGCAATCTCGGATTCATCGGCCTAAACCAGCTGATGAGGGCCATGTCGTAAAAACTATCCACGATGGGGCCTTCGAGGTGTACCATCATTTCCATGTTTGCACGATCTTGAATATTATTCGAGTTCACCAGCGCTACCTTGCGGTCGACGATCATAAATTTGCAGTGGAAGGTTCCCAGTAATGGTCTGGAATGAATGCAATGAGATTTGCGAATGACATCCCTAATCTAACATGTTACTCACTGGTGAAAGTTCATGAGTTCGAAGTCGAGCCATGGCATCTCACTCCGCTTCGGTAGCTTGACTTCATCACTTAGCCATTCTTCCTCTTCGACAATCACGTGGCTCTCCGCTAGCATCTTGAGATTCGCGCGGTCATAGATCATCTTCACGACGACCTTCTTGCCTCGCTTCTCTGCACGCCTGGATAGCTCCTTGAGGGCTTCGCAGACAAACTTTGATGCCTTAGACGCCTCCCAGTAGTTCGTAGCAAGAAAGACTTCATGCTCTGCGTTGACGATACAATCGTAATAGTGTTGCATGATATCTGGTATCCTGCAAACACTTCAAGTTTAGCCTTCTCGTACACGTCGTCTCTATTGACAGGAGTCCTACAAGGATATGATGGATAGGTTCACGACGCCTCTGGATCCCAAGAGAGGCGGGGACACGACACCCGCCCAGGGATTGATTTCAAGGGTGGCCAGGACATCCACATAGATCTAAAGCCTACGCGTATAGCCAAGACGAGCGGTACGCTATGGAGAACTAACCTTGAGGAACAGATCGCTGGGACGTGATCCGAAATCGCCACAATGAGCAGCTCTGTCCATGTCCTCTTGAGTCGGCTCGATCGCTTGGATACGTGCTACGTCCTTCTTTCCTGCGTCACCCTGGAAGAGTCCCTTGAAAGCCTCCAGATGGCTACTACCGGCATGTTTCTTTGGATGTTCGTCATAAAGACTCCTGGCTAACTTTCCTGGAGACACATCTTGTTCTGCCTCGGTCGTGGCAGTGGCGAATGTGGCCGTCAATGTCTTTTGCGAGTGGACGAGGTCGTAAACCTTCTCCGAGATGGCCATCGAGGTTTGATATTGATGATCACTGGCTGTACTACTTTGCATGTCGGCATTTATATATCGCCACTGCCAAGCTGTCGTCGGCACCACTAGGTTACCGCCGATCAGCGCCCACCGCTGGCGCAATCGCTCCATAGAGCAGTGCCCCACCGCCCTCGCATTTGACCAACTTCGCCTATTCTGCATTCAGCTCTTCGGCCCGCCCGTCGGGTTTCAAGGAGGACCTCCATATCAACGTACATTTCCATTTATGTCACTGCGTCGAGGCGGTTGATAACCACTCTCCCAACATCCAAAATGCCTCCACCGTCAAGATCTACGTATGTACTACCATTAACTATACATGTAATAGTACTATAAAAACATGGGATGTCAAGTGTAGCTTAACTTAATTACTTAAATAAGATGATGTGATGCATTGATGAGCTCAAGACCGATCAATCCAGGGGTGTGTGACCAGACGAATGGGAAATGCCTGATAAAGTTGCGGAGGAATGGATTTCAGTGGGCCAGGGGGGGCGAGCAGCGAAACCACCAAGAAATCCTGATACACAAGATGCTCGCATGACCAAAGTCCAGTTATGCGTAGACAAAGACTCACCTTGACTTCGACCACCGATGTAGCAAAACTCGAGTATTCAATCGGTTGCTCACAGTGAATTTCACCGTCCCAACTCAGCGTCGCTGCGTTGTTGAAAAGAGGTTCGACAGCCGTTAAAGGGTTGGGGAAGACCCTCCCTACACCAAGCACTTCGTCCTGAGTCTTTTCCCAATCCCCCATCAACACAGTCGTCCGTCGGAGAAGAAACACGTGAATGGGTTTCTCGAGGCTAACATCATTTGTTGTCACATGCTGGGCAACGCTTCCCAGAAATGTTGATGAAGAGCAAAAGGATACGTGAAATGGAACAACTTCAGAGGACGAGAACACTCCGACCGAAGGCATGAAGAGCTGGCGAGAACAGGTTAACCATCAGTGAGGAGATTCTCCACTGCGCGACTCACATGACATTGTGCGGTAAGAGGTGCTTCGTCTTCGTCGGAGGGTGCTTTGGTCATTCCCCAAATCTCTTCTTGCCATTCCTCTGGGAAGATTTTCATGGAAGAGAAAGAAGGGGGTGACGGCCTGGGTGGCCGGACCCGCGGCCTGTAGCGTAGGTACGCAGACAAACATAATTTTCTGCGCGACTTGAAATGAACTCAGAACCTTCAGCTGCACGCAAGTGG
>JBBPOD010001396.1:0-10029 GCA_038091255.1 Tylopilus intermedius | reverse complement strand
CATCGGGAAAAACTGCATCATCGTGAGCTTTGCTGATTTCCTGTTCGTCTACTTCTTCCTCAGCTCCGCCCCTCTCAGGGAAAGTTCACAATAATCAAAGATTGTGCCCAAGTTGCGGACAACACCGTTATCCCTCCCAATACTGTAATACCCGCCTTGGCATTGTTCGCCGGATCACCAGGTTTGTATCACGTCCTGCTGCTCAACCGTAGTGAGTAACTTACGGTGTGTTTAGGACGTTTCGTCGAAGACCTTCCCGAATCCACACAGGAGATGGTAGAAGCGCAAACTAAACAGTACTACACCCGCTTTCAGCCCTTGGATCGATGACCTGTTGAATGTAAAAGCTTCCGTTTCTTCTGTTCCTGCACATTTTCACTGTAGTTTTCTGAGGATCATATAGCTTAAACCTCAGCGTCCTCGCAACATACAAAGTCGCTTGGCATCAAGTGTACGGTCCATCAGACCGCAAACCGACTCCCCATCGCATGCTCGCGCTTCAACATTACGCTCCTTATTCTTTCGACGTTTAGCCTGGAACAAGCGCCCACCTTTCACAATGCTGCTGGTTATTGTACATTTCTGGAAATGAAGATGGTATTTCGAACATCACCCCAATGGGTGAATCTCACTATTCCCTTGTCCGACAGGGTCGCGCCAATGTTTTATGTAACAGCCAGTGTTGCGGAATGTATGAAAGCAGCTTACTCTCATTTGAGCCTCACGCTCAGAGAGGTAATATTGTTATTGTCGCCGGAGTTCCCTCGATTTCATTCGTGGCCAGCACAATTACACTTGCAGGTCCCCAGACTGCGTGCGCAGCGGCTAGTTTTTGCGCACCACGCCGATGTGATCGCTTCAAGTTGTGCATCTCACTCCCGCTGCGTGTTTTCGGGATCTTTTCCTATGATTGCATTTCATTCGTCAAGAGACGCGGCTTCATTCTTTGAGAATCCTGACTTGGGTCATTGGTAGCGCCGAACTCACCCTTCTACACGACAAAATACGGCCATCGAACCAAGGACCAATGTGTGAATGACGCACCTAATACCTCCAAATCAACTCGTCGCACACCAGAAGGTATAAAAGCAATGGATCACAGGTCTCGTTTTTCACAAACGGGGATGTCCAGCTCGCAAGAAGTGAGCAACTTTTGTTCATGGAGCAGTTTTCGTCGCTCAACCGAACCACAAACCATCCGTTCCCTTCTCGGGGATTTCCATAGGATTGCTCCATCTGAGAAGCTTTACCAGTAATGTATTGACAACGCAGTACGACGCGGCTACCCCGTGGATGGTGACCAGTCTTTGAGGAACTACGTGTGGGACGGCGTCAAGTATCCAGCACCTGCCGGATACTACACTCACCGTGATCGTCCGATCCAGGCGTAGACGACCTGCGGCCCCGTTTCCCTTCAGAGACCCCCGACGTCCACCCGTTCAATGACCGATCTAACAAGAGAGAAGAACAAGGCAATGCGGCTTGAACTCGTCCGTGGATATCATTCGAAGTGCCCCGGAATAGTTTGCACCCGTTGTCTCGAATTTAATTGTCTCCGTAGTCTGAACTTTGTGACTTCCATCCTGCTGGACGGTGGGATGGCTACC
The DNA here is from genome assembly GCA_038091255.1 of Tylopilus intermedius. Lineage (NCBI taxonomy): Eukaryota > Fungi > Basidiomycota > Agaricomycetes > Boletales > Boletaceae > Tylopilus > Tylopilus intermedius. The sequence goes on along the minus strand of JBBPOD010001396.1, from coordinate 8,422 downwards.
ATGGAGGTATATGTCACACCTTGATTGAGGACAATCAACTAAAAGTTATGATTAGATCTCCAGTATCCTATCACCATCGAAATCTCACTAGGTTTCCGGAGGTTCCCGCATTTGGTGACGGTGTTCTCACCCGGGATTCCCGGGAAGAACTCGCGGGCGAAAGATACAGACCAGATGTCTATCAGGCAACTCACAACAAGGTGTCAGAGCTGGTGGTCTTCCAAAAAGTGGCACAAACACTGGCCGTCGGCCTCAACAAGAGGATCATCAAAATCTTGCAAGGATCTCCCGAGGCTTGTAACGACACTTCGTCGAATTGATTACTTGCCCTGCCTCGCGACTGATGTATGTAGCTCTGGCCGAGTGCTGCCTCGGGTTCTTAGGGTGAAACGTTCACGTCGGCAAGCTGGAAGAATCCCGCCATTGGACGATCGACTCGGACATCGTGTATTCCTGACAAAGCCGCGGCACACCTATCAATTATTCTCAAACCCACTTCCACGTGCAACTTCGATGCCTGCATCCGAGTCGTACCTTCTCGACTGAGCCGAGATGTTGCTAAACATGGGAAGATCCGATAGGCCAAACCTTCCCTGCTTGTCTGCGGCTCTCTGCTGACGACTCGCACAAGTGACACACCGGGTCCGTTAGGCAGGGTGGATTTCCGGAAGTTTCGGTGCACGGCGGGAGGTCTCGTTGGGAGAGTTCAAAACCTGAGGTGAGTCACCCTCCGGGCCAGCGGACTGCAGCTGATACGGTAAGTTCGGCTCTCAAGGCTTCACCTTCAAACGTACCGCTGTACGGTATACATTTACCCAAATTTCGCATAGTCATCGATCAGTGGCCTTCTGTGCATTAACCGGAAGTTGGAGCAGGTATGGGGGCAAATCTTATCACTACGTTCTTGACCCTGAAACAAATGAACGCGCTCAGGGCCTCAGTGGGGCTAGACGCTATCTGGTGACAAGGTTCACCAGGGAAGATAGAAAGCAGTGCGATGTGACTACTCAATAGATGCGGCAACAAGCCCCCGAGGATCCTGGATGTAGTACGGCAACAGCGGGGAAGTCCTAGGATGGTTAGCACTTCTGTCTCCCAGTCAACATCTTTCTTGATAGTGCCTACGTTGTCGTTTCCCTTCCAGTACCTGCCTGTATGGCGGCCTGTTAACCAAGAGGCAAGAGAAAAATAAGGTTCCGGACGCACTCGAAGATATCCTGCACATGGCGCCAGATATGTTTCAACCCTGTTTCTTTCTTTCATTCGCAGCATCGACGATAGACTTGTCAATACCACCATGTTCGAGTACGAAAGGGCATGCGGTATCATGATGCATCATGCAGGTATAACCCCTGACCCTCAAACGCCGACAGTCATGATTAGACCACAAGTGCTACCCAACAGCATGCTGCTTGCGTGTCAAGTGCGTCCAGTTCTATCGAGTGCACCTGAGGCGATGTGTGCGTCAACGCGCTCCAGTGCACGTTTCTTCAACGTCGCACTTCCCTGTAGTGATGTTTACTCGTAGGCGATCCATCTGTTCCAAACACGCTAGGACGAGTTCTGGTGGGATTCAGCGTGCTTTTGTCTATATGCAGATTCTTGAGTAAAGTACATGATGCGAATTTATACATACTAGTAATGTGCAGTCGGCTATAACATAGTCCAATGTCGAGATATACATAGAGCATGAGATAGCATATACCATAAGATTAACGTTCCGCATGTACCGTCGTTGGACTGCCCGGGACCACGATCTCCACTCTTTCTGGTTGGTGGGGTGGGACGAACCCATAGTCGTCCAGACAGAAACAAAGCTTCTTCGACGCCAAAGACTTCGACCGAGAGAACAGTTCTTGCAAAGACATCAAACACGACGTAAAGTCAGTCTTGTGCTGTGCCTCCAGTACGTCCCTCAGGGTTCTGTGAGCCTACATATCCGATCTATCAACAATGCCAAAACTGGGAGTGCGGCTAAACACCTACGAGATGCTCGGTGATCCAGTCTAGATAAGCGATCAACTGCCGAACATTGTCGAGCGTTGCTTCCAGTCCGGTGACGAGTGCTTGTATCCTATCATTGATGGAGGTAGCAGGGCAAGGAACAACGCCGTTCCACCACTGGATGTTAGATTTGCCCTCCATACTTCCAGCAACCCGGAGGTCCTCCATCAACGGCGATAGCTGTCGATGGAGGGCATGAAGATGCCCTGATAGCCTCTTGACGCGCGGGCGTACAGCGGAGTATTCCAAGAGGAGGTTTGAGGCAGTACGCCAATATATCGCATGTAGGTGGTACTCTGCATGTGTCGCAGAACTACGCAACACTGTAGGCTCAGAGATGAGGTCACTCAGCTCTTCCAAGGCAAGAGTGAACTACGGCGAATGTCAACGAACGTGGCTCGTCCAGTCGACCAAGGGAACGTACGCTTCTGCCAATGAAACTACTTGACGTGAACTCCACAAGAGGAGAATCGACAAATTCCGTGAGATTCGTCCATGCGTCAGATTCTCGGATGCGAGGAGGCCGCTCGAGGAGACTTTGTCTAACAATACTACTCGGGATGCTGATGTTGACGCGTTACTACCGAGACTCACGAGACAATCGAACCCACTTACGTTGTTTTGTGCGCCTCTACGAAAGCCCGCAAGGGTGATCCGATGCCGACGCTCAAAGACGATATAGCTTTTGCGTGCTGGATTTGCTCAGAAAGAAACTGCAAAATCGCTGTTTGCTGATTGCTTGGTTCGCATGACGACGGATATAAGTGACAGCGCAGAGCTCTCGAGGGGGATGGAAGAGGAAATCGCGACAATGATCTCGAGGAACTCGGTCGTCGAGGTGGTTCGCATGCATACGAGGACTATTAATAGAGAAGTGGTTCAGCTCCCCAACCAACAGACAGCTATAAAAGTGAGTCATTACCCATTCAAGAAATCCCCATATGAGTAGACAGAACAAGACGATCCATGTGAGAGTTTGAACAAGTTCGTGTGTTGAATCCGTCAGACTGTGAATGGAGAGGTTGAGCGACGTGAGACGACAGCCGCGGGGAAGGAGTCCTCGATTGGTGCCTTTGCGCCTCCGACGGTCGAACAAAGTTCCAGTCCGAGACCGTGTTGGCGGGCTGGTCGAAGAGATTCGGCGTTGAAGACTGGCAACGTCAAGCGTCTGTCCGGTGGCCGAGGAGGAGCAGTGGGAGATGTCGGTGGGTGGGGCGGACGTCGTGGGGCTGCTCTCCGCAGAAGAGGGGGGCGTCGCCAGCGGTCCCCGGTGAGGCGTTAATCGTATGGGAGTTCGTGAGCTCATGCCAGTGATCTCGATATTAGGTCGCTTGGTCCAAGAGGATCAGCATAAAAGCTAGGGTAAAACCTTGGGACTGAGCCAGCCAGTCCGTTTGTGAAGATAGTCCTTGCAAGAGCGCGGTGATGGCGATTTGGTTCCGTATTTATGCTCCCATTCGCTCGGATGTACAAGACAAAAGGAAAGTCCGGAGGAACCGAGTTGGGCAATCCGCGCATGCGAAGACAGAGCGAAGTACGTGGACATGGAGACGCGAAGGCACCTGGGCTGTAATGGTTATTGTGTGACCATGGGGATGGGTACAGTCATCACATCGCGAGAGTTTGAGCAAGACAATAGTGGCCGCTAGAGCGCGGCTCTAATCACATTGACCTATATAAATCAATTTAGCCCCTGAAACGAACCCTATCACAAGCCGCAAGCCCCACATTTTTCGTACAACAATATTTACAACATAAAACAATCCGAGAGGAAGGAATACAACCAAATCAAAGCTTAAAGAGTCCCAACTTGAAGGTATCTAAGTAGCAGTGACAGAGACAGAGTAACTGTTGGTCAAAAGCTCCGCAGAGCCGGTAAAAGGCTCAGTCCCAGACTCGACACCCTGCAGGTAGAGCGAGGAAGAAACGCCCTCGTTATCGATGAGCCAGGCTGAGCCGTGCATCAGCGCGCGGTTCGACATGATGCTCGGCAAAAACAAAGCTCACTGAAGAATTCGTTCAAATCGGCGCTAAAATCGTTTATGTTGCCGTCCTGGCTGACGAAGGAGATGGTCTTCCAGTTGCTGTTGGGACCTTCCCAGACGTTCCATGCGTAACCAGCAATGGAGACGTCAGAAGTCTGAAGAGAGCCGACAGGCTGGATTCTGTCACGAACGAGTGAGCGACAGCGTTGCGAACGCTTCACGGTAAGTCTTACCCGCCAAGACCAGAGAGCCAAATCATGATCTCATAAGAGGAGGCGGAGGAGGCTTGGGCACCATCCGCGGTAGTGCCGATCCAGATGTCGTATGAGACATCAGCACGAATGTCAGAAGACTGGGTGACGTATTGCCAGTTCCAGGCAGTGGGTGCGGAACTGATATCGCTCAACTGTCATACGAGGTCAGTTCTGCGCCTTCTCCAAGCGACCCACGATGGACTACTCACGAGCATACCCTTGGCGGTGGTCGACTCAATGTTCGTGTCTACCAACGATTATGATCAGCTGAGCTAAAATGCGACAGAGTAATCTTACAAGTCTTGACACTGTTCTCATTGTCAGCCCAAGTCCAAGTGGTGGACCAAGAGATATCGTTGCCGGACGTGCTAATCAGTGTCGCGGTCTGGTTACCCGTCCCGTCAGCTACAGGGTAGTCCTATTCAGCCATGTGTTCATCGCCGTCATCGCAATGCTCACCAATACCCCACTGGTTATTGCAGAGCTCATAAGTTCCCTGAGTCGTGCAAGTATATTGACCGGTAAGGGTGGTTGCACCCTTAGCTAAGGCGAAAAGGCCAGCGACGAAAGCAATCGAGAGGAACATGTCCGTTGGGCTGAATGAATCCGAGGAACCTGGGACTGACCTGCGTGGAACGGGGCTCTTTATATGCATCACCATGCATGATATCTCGATGGTTACCCACCGTCCTCGCATTCATGTCGAGCAAACCAATTTAAGGAGCGAGGTTTCGCCGCAAACCTAAAGTTATCAGCATGCCTTTCTCATTACCGGAGTTGTCAGTTCGGCGCGTGGCTCGTCACATGTGGGTGATACGTGCTCCAACGTGTAATTATGCAACGGCTGCAACACTCGATGGACTTGTTGATTGTGGAGTATTACCAAGTTAGGAAGCTCGCCTCCACCTGTCTGCGGGGTGGGAAAAGCGGATGGAATCTCGTGGAAGGCCACAAAGGCATCCAGTCGATCGCCATTGGGCTAATCTCCGACAACATGCAGAGGAATATCCGGTCGAAGAAAGTCATTGGTCACGGTCCAAGGAACGGAGAAATCGTTGTCCATTACACCGCTATTGACACACGTGCTGCAGCCAAGGGAACGCGGCAAGGCGGTAATAAATAATTGCTTGGGCGGCTTTCATCTATACAGTAATTTCCGTTTCCCAGCACGTTGCCGTCGTATTTGTGTACAACTTAAATAATATAGGGTGCCTAGAAAACGACGGTGAGTGCAGACACAGGAAAGTCGGGAGGCCTCACTGGAACGGGTAACTAATCGCCACTCTTTGGTTGCTTCTCAAGAATTTTGAGTGACGCGAACACTGATCTACTCTTCCTGGTCACCCCCCCTCTCTCGACGGGAGATTCGACTGCTTCCGAATCGGAGGCGGGGTGCTCTTTAGGTGTAGATGCCGTGAGTGAATTCACGATGGTAGTCCAAAGGCTGTTACTGTTCATGTGACCGTCTTCTTGTAGGACTGTCTGGTCGGCAATTTGAGCCAGTCTGCGGGATTCGTCGGTATCGCGTCTTGAGACGATGCTACTCGGCGGCGGTCGTTCATTTGCCCAAGCCCATCCCCAGGCTCCAGTCGATGATTCGAGCCCATCGCGAAAGGCTTGAGAGGTCTCTTTTCGCTTCCCTGGCCCACTGTGTAGCTCCTGCAAGTGCGTCAAGTTCCTCGTAATGTCCTGCTTGGCAAGGTCTATATTGCGCTCCCGCGTCCTCTCTATCGTCAGCGCTTCTTTCGCGTACTTGTGATCGAAAAGAGCCCTTCCTTCTAGGTAGCGGCGAATGGCCCTCTCCGAGAGAACTCCGATGATAGCTGGAGGCACGTGCAAGGCGTCGAGATCGGCAGGTTTCAGAGGTCTAATTATACCCTGTGTGGACACTCTCTCGCAGATCATGTCCTCCTTCCAGGATGGGAGTCCCTGACAATATTAACGGGCATCAGCACCACGTGATGCACTGGCGAGTCACAGCGTCGCGGGAATAAACGCCAGGACCCGTGGGACGAGACTTACAGCTTCGTTGTAGTAGACACTTGCTTCACCAGCGTAGCGTACCCCTGCCATGTGTATCATCGACACGCTCCGTCGTAATTCAGTGGGACTTTCCACGCCTTGGCTTTCCTGGGGGCGCGGCAAGCCAGGTTCGCGTCGTCTAAGTGGCCATTCTGAGGCCGACCTTGACAACGACGCCTGTACTGTTTTCATCTGGAAAGAAAGGAATGTGTGGCGGGAGAGTAATGGGCGGCGTGGATCAGGCGTGTCTGAGACAGGCGCTTGTACGTCGGGGATAGTATTCGAACCACTCAGGGAACCTGGCGACTGCGTTATAACACCACTGGAGGCATTTGGTCGCAGGGGTATAGCGCCTTGCAGATCCTCGTTGACTGGACTGCCGACCAGGGGTGGAGCTGAGGCAGCCACATCTGAGGAACTGGGCGTAAGAATCATTGGCTGTAGCATCCCTGTGACATGTTTCGTGAAAGTAGCCATAGCACGATAACAGTATTTCGCTGGGGTCGTAAAAGGGAAAAGAACTGGCAGGACATGAGCAGTATCTGTAAATCATTTAGTCCGTTTTCGCATCTGTCCGTTTTCAGTATGCGCACCATCATAGACTTGAAGATGAATTGGCGTGGGCCCATAACGTGACTCTATGCCCACCAAAGGCGGATACAAGGCACGGGCCTCATCTTTCGGTGGAAACTTGGAAGGATCAGCCGCCTTAAATGCCCTTGATAACATAAGGAAAGACATGTCAGGCGGTATTCGGTGTGGATCATCGAACAATTGACTAACGAATAGATAGCTTCGTCCCTGAGCACTTCCTTGTCACTCGCAATGACCAATAATGGGGGCAGCCCGCCCAAGTATGAAAGGGCAGGACTGACTAGAGGATGTCCGATAAGGCTGTTCTGAGTATAGAGGTGGATTTGTGATTCTATCTTCAACGTCTCCCCTGACTTGGTCTGAAGAGTGATAGTTTGATCACCCTTTTCGTCAACTGACGGTAGTGCAACGGTAACCCCGACATCTATAGGCATATCGCTTGATGTCGCTTTACTATCATCAGCACCGACGCTATGCTTCGACCAAGTCGATGCATCTCGCGCAAGTCCCGGAGCGGTTGCGACACCGGTATTGCTTCCAGTGACGTGGGCGAACTGTTTAATTTTGCGCCGAAGTCCGGTGTGAATTCTGCGTGTCATCTCCTCTGATGGCGGAGGCCATAATGCGCTGGGCTTGTGGATCGACAATCCATATACAGGGAGAATATCCTATGCATTGCGTGAGTTCAAAAGATAGTACAACAGCAATTCAGATCCGCAGTCACCGTGACAGTGTTCATGTGGATGCTTGGAAAGGAGTGTGTTAGGTCAGACCAAGGTGAGACCAGAATGCCACCGGCAGGCAGTGGCTGCCCGGAATCGCGCAGCACCTGAAGTAGAGAAAGAGTGAGTCCACCTCCTGCAGAACCACCCGCGACCACGATGTGTGATGGTTTTACTGGCTGATGAGGTGCATCAGGAGGGGGCTTAATCAAATACAGGTCTATAAAATGCCGAGGTAAGTCTCTTTGCAAAGGCGCTTGTGTGCCGCACTCACAGGCTGCAACCAAGTCCTGTAATGCACAGGGGAACGGATATTGTGGAGCAAGGCGGTAGTTGATAGCTATATTTGTTTATGGTCACCAGAACGAAGTGGTTCGTGGGAACACATACCGAACACTCGGCCTTTGATCTTTCTCGCGAGCCGCTGAATGCAGTATCTGACCGGTGACAACGCACTTAGCACAGGATTAGAGTAAGGCGCAAGAAAAGCTACCTCTCTTGATCGACACTTCCGAAATAATAGCCCCCTCCGTGAGTGTACAATATACAGCGGAAATTGTCCGCATCGTCGTCGTAAATATTGCTAGAGTCTGAGGTAGACGAGGGAACCCCATCGGCTGCGTCTTGCGAGGCACCGCTGTTATCGGGTTTCTTTTTCTGAGCCGCCTTGTGACGCTTCTTGGCTTCTTCCCAGTCTTTCCTGGCTGTCATCCATTCTCCAGCGACCCTGTAGAGTGGTAAATGACAGCTCAAAACATCAGGAATGACGTACCCAGGGACACCACGGACTTGCCACCATTTAGTACCACCCACTAGATGAAACATCTGCTCCTCGCCCCCG
>JBBPOD010001395.1:0-10035 GCA_038091255.1 Tylopilus intermedius | reverse complement strand
TTTGTTCACTTTGTTGCCTGTAGAGGAGATATCCTCCGTCATGCGCGACCACCAGGTACGAACTCCATTATTTCTCCAGGGGCGATTATAATGCCTGCTAGGTATCTCCGGAGCACCGTATTGCACAGAAGCTACTTGCAGAGGAAGTCACATTAATGGTCCATGGCCGTCAGTCACTGTCTCGTTGACCCCCTGCCGCGACTGATGTTATCTGGACTGCCAGATGGTGGGCTAGACACAGCCAGGACGGCAACCCAAGTCCTATTCGGCACGGATTATACTACGCTAAAGGCTGATGAGATCATAAAATCACTGGCGGGTGATCCTCGACTCGTGTTTTGTACCGAAGACGAGATGTTCGACACTCCGCTCCCAAACCTTGTTGCGAATCACAAGCTCGCTTCCTCGAAGTGTAATTCCGACAGCGTCATCATTGGTTCACACTTGACTAACTATTATGTAGCGGCAGCACGTCAGCTGGCTCAAGCGGGTGGACTATACCTCAACAACAAAGTACAACGTGATCCCCGTTTCCTTTTAACTCGAGATGTCCTCATCGGCGACAAGGTGGCCATTGTGCGGGCTGGCAAGGACAATCATCTCATTCTTGCTCTGAGACCCAGATAATAAACTCTTTTCCTCTATTACTATACAGATGATACCGTTAACCAAAGACTGTGCACGCGCAGTATATACTGTAATTACATTGGAACGCTATAGTTGAATGTACATGTGTTGATCACTTCATTCTCGCTGTAATCCTCGGACGAGTTCTGGTCGAGGGAGCGCAACTAGTCAGCTTGCACAGGAGACTTCTTGATACAGGAAAGCGCTAGATCCTATTGCCGACATTAAAGTTTAGTGCGTGTCCGAGGAAACAGAGTATCGCCACTTACGACAACGAGCGAGGACACGCTCAAACGTCGCTGACGCAACTCAACCTGAGCATGAGCTCCATGGATAGCCTGATTCAAGGCGAACGAGACGTCGCTTTCCTGGGTCCGCGTCTAGTCAGAGACAACAGGTATTTCAGACTGAAAAAAGCCCACCAAATACAACGCGCTCATTCGAAGCGAAGCATAGGACGGGTCTTCGCCACCCGCGGCCTGGTAATGAAAGTTTGATGAGCATTTCCCAGCATCAGAAAGAGAAGTAAGAGTGTCCCACCATTATCCTCTCACGCGTTGACAGTTTCATACGAGGGTAGGGATGAAATCTTAACAGATAGGAAGATCGGTAAGCAGGAAGCCGAGCTGTATCCATGTTTTTGCGAATGCTGAGAGGGGAGTAGAAACGAAAGAGCTCCAAGACACGGAACAATATGTCAGGCGGCGAAAAGCAAGGGCAAGGGAGCGAAAAAAAAATTCAAGGGCCATTTTGTAGTTTAACTCAGACTCCGTGTCCCGCCAAGGTACTGTGACGGCAAGACCGCACCAAACGCGCATAAGCTTGCGAAATCCGATTTGCGACGGCCACTGCTTCATTTGTGCTGCGTCATTTTGCTTCCGCAAAACAAATTCGACGAGGTGTCAGCGCCATGCCAAGGATCCTTGTCGACGATGTTCAAGCGAGCTTCCATGAATCAAGGTGATATTTCCTTCCAAACGGCCTTAAATTGACGACGGTCTCCAGTTGTTCCAGACCACAGGAAATTAGAACACCGCCGGCTACGGAGACGGAGGTCTCTGCGGTCTGCGCTCATCAGGAATGCGCACAAAAGGAGCCTGATCGTCAAGCAGTTGTTCAAGAATGCTGGTACGCCCTCTACGCTCGCAGAGATTCAGCTACTGACGACCGTGAACGCCAAACGGCAGGTGGGACGTACGTGCGTGGGAAATTGATGTGACGGTGTCACAGATAGGGGACATGTCACGTCACGTAGGATTGGCAACAGGCAAGTTGTTCAAGACCACGATTGACTCGGTGTGCAACTCAACGTGTGCCCCTCAAGCCCTTCAAAAAAAATCAGCAAGACGCTTGTGTGAGGTAGTATGACCGCCAATCTGCAGCCCCCCTTTAGCCACATCAAGCAATTAGGGTGATTCGACACCCCAGTGGGACCTCGCCACTGGCGACCTGTTCATCAAGCCAGCCAGATGTCCCCCCGTCGTATGAACGTATTAGAGTGAATCAAGACACTCACCCGGCAGTATGACAACGGCTGAACCCTGGAACCCCGCCGTACACTGCTGCAAGCGCCTTATCCACCCAAGGGTGGTGAACAAGAACACATTTGAAGCCGCAATATGCGCGAGCGTGGCACAGTAAGTGTCGCAACGAACAAGACGTGTGTATGACTTGCTGCGACCAAGAAGACGGAATTTTTCACCGTTGGATTGCCTCGACAAGTTCTGCAAGATGACCAGACTTTGACCGATTGCTGCTGTGGATTTTCTGCTGTGCGCAAAGACCAGCTGAAACAGTGCGCGATAACGCGGCGATCGTCAAGACGGTGAGCATTCTCTGGACAGCGTCTGCGGTGACTTTGTGCGCAAGAACTGTGCGACCGAAGGCTCGCCAAATTTTTGACGGTGTAACGAACCAGAAGAGACGCAAGACGAGTGGACAAGAGGGTGGGCCAGTTCTGGGCGAGTTGACGGCCAACTCCGCTCAAAGGGATCCCCTCCAAACAAAAATTCCACCTGCCACCCCTTTTGAACCTCAGCGCGCCCCGTCGTTGGCATCCCCCACTTTAAAAATTCAATCTGTAATGCTCAGCGACTTGCTGGCCTTTTCGACGGTGAATTTTATTCTCTGGAACACGTCGTCCAGGATACCAATCGATCGGGACCATAGGTACACCCGTGTTTTTGGTTTGGTCGACACGCCCCATTCAACCACTCCATAGAATACCAATCCGCGCCCGCACACAACACGCCCATCGACAGTCATAGTCACATCGACATCTCAACGTTCAACCCCTCATCCATCATGTCTACATGCTCGGACAATTTGTTGTACTCGCTGGGTAGTCCCCTGCGGCGGACGACGGGTCTGGCGGGGACGTCGATTACAAGAGTTCATTTTGAAATGCCTGTGGAGCAGCAGGATTCCTTTACTCTCTTGTGAAGTTGGGCGTACCCGTTGACCGCTGGCTATAAAGTCCCCCATCCAGCCAACGAATTCCTCATCCCCCCCCACTCACACTCCACTCGCTGTTTGCCTTCGCTGTCATGCAAGACCCCAAGAAAGACATATCCAACATTATCTCCACCCTCTGCACCACGCACGACGCGAAGGAGCTGGAGTCCACTGTCAAGAAGTACTATGCGAAGGACGCCAAGTTTTTCCACCCACTGTGCAAGGCCAATTCTCGGAACGAGATTCTCGGTCTCTTTCAATGGTACAGGCTCGCTACCCCGAAGACGGAGATCAAGGTCTCGAGCGTCAGTGAGTACTTTAACCGTAGGAGCTGTTGGGCCGACAACCTGACGTCCTTGCTATGCGCAGTGTACGACAGCGAGATAAATGTTCTTGTTGTCGAAGTTCAAGAAAAGGTCAACGTCTGGTTTAACCCTCTTCCGAGCAAAGCCGGCAGGTGAGTTGGCGGCGGCGTGTCTGTTGACTCATGAATTGACCCTTGTTTTGAAAGGATGGTTGTCCGACTTCAGCTGCGGAAATCGAATGGAGCGCACGTTATAGCGGTCCAGGAAGACCTGACGCATCCCATGGTAAGCCCATCGTGTTGCTGTCTGGTTACGGTTGGTGACGATGCTATATCCTGCAGGATCAAATTGGGTTCTTTGCATCGCCGCTCCTGCCTCTTGCCGATCTATATCTCAGGCTTGGCTGCGTTTTCTCCAACTTGGGCGCTTGCGTATTCAGGAGTGTCGGGTTAGATTTCGGTCTTCGAGGCGGTAAAGTGGATTATCAAGGGCTTTTGGAAGCCGCTGGGTTAAACAGCAGAGCTAAAAGTAATGGAAACGCTGCCAAAGAGTAGAGTAGTACGCAGTGCCATGCGTTGTTTTGCCAGTTTGTACCCGCAAGTAGACACGCGACTTGACATTTACGACGATGTCATCCTGGTCGCCATCGACCCCATCGTCGTCTATTCCACTCGATTCTGAAGAGGGCTCGCATCTCCTCTCCCAGTCTTTGCCATCTCCCGATCCGTTTGACGCGTCCTCACACATTCACACCGGTCCTGGTGGTGCAGATTTATCGCTCTCTGAACTTTCGTTATCGGACAAGCCTTATAGTCGGGATGCCCCCCGCTTTAGCCTTCTCGCGCCGCCCCCCGCACCATCGCACTTTTCCACCGATCAAAGCACTATCATCGAAGGTGAAGAATGTGAAGAAGGAGACGCCAGCATCGATGAGCATGACGATGTATACAATACCGTGACAGCACGCGTCGATACCGCCAAGGCTCGCGAAGAAAAGCTGCAAAGCGATCTATTCATCCTCAAGAAACTCAATGCATCATTTGCGGTGCTGAACGATGCCCTACAGGCAACAAAGGGTGCAACCGAGGTGGGTGACCACTCGGATCGCGATCTCGATCCGCGTGCCTTACTCCGACTCGTTACCAGCAAGTGGCGGAGCAGTTGTCGCAGACAGATGCGCTGTTGGACAAGTATGCCAATCTACTTGCAAAGTCGGAGACGGTCACCCGGTTGATTTTCGATGAACGGTGGCGAGGTGCAGACGCTGTGAGTATACTCGACCGGAGCCCGCGCGAGGGTACCAGAATGATGCTGATCTGACGACGTCCGTCAGGACGAAGCAGCGCTTATCCAGGAGCGCGAGGAAGCCCTCGAACAGGCCCGACTTGAGCGCGAGAAGGAAGAAGCGGCGCGCAGGGAAGCTGAGGAACGTGCGCGACGGGAAGCGGAAGAGGCGGCACAGCGGGAGGCAGAAGAGCGCGCCAAGAAGGAGGCAGCCGCAGCGCTCGCGGACAAGCCCCCTGCAAGGGGCCGGGGGGCGGGCGGGATCACTGGCAGCAGCAGTGGCGTCAGAGGCGTTCGAGGAACTCGCGCGACTGCGTCCGCGATGGCGTCCCGCGGGGCGAGGGGAGCGTCAAAGACTGGTGCGTGACAACATCCCTCTTTCTCGCTACTCGAACACTCACGAGGCATAAAAAGTGGCTACTAGTACGTCTATGTCTGGTATTCCTCGCTCGAGGTCAGCTAGCGCCACGGGGAGCGTAGGTGGCAGTGGAGGGGGGACCCGGCCAAGCTCCTCTGGGAGCAGGGGATCATATTTACCCAGGCCTGGCGGCGTTTCAAGGAAAGGCTAGAAATCCCTGACATGCTTTCAGTCGCATCCTACCCAGATACGTTCGGCCGTGCTGAGCATTAGTGTTCGATACACGGCCGAGGTTGGGCTAATTCCTCACTCCCTGAGAGAGTTGGAGCACCTCTGTGCTCTCGATGGATACGTACGCTCCGCTTACACTTGGTGTGGATGTGCCAGTCCCAGTAACCAAGCGTTCTTTCACTTGTCGTGGGAGTCACTCACTCGAAATGTGCCAGTCGGGTCGACGTCAGCCAGGAGCCTTTGCGCGCAGAATATTACTCGTCCTGAGGCCTGAAGCTTGACGCCCCACGGGGTACACATTATCGGAATGTTCGCGGATATATGAATTGTAATCGCGCACAAGCATAACCCCATTTGACTATCCTGGTATAATATCACATCGCATTCGGGGCTTTCTAGAATCACCCTCCTTCTGTGATTTGGTATGCATTGGTTCAAGTTGTTAATGCATCCGTTCACCCTCTTACGCGCATGCTCAACTTGAAGCTACCGATGCTTTTGTTCTTCAAGATCTGATGTTCTGCGTCTCCAAGTCGCCAACTGCAATAATATATGCACAGATACAAGCAAATGCAATAATAAACAGGTTCAATGTTTAACGTTTAACGTTTAACGACCATCCATCACAACGTCCGACTTCGCCGCCGCGTACAGGACTCATTCCACAATCTGGATATGTCGTAGATGCACAGATAGGCATCTCAGATGTTCCATTTACTGTTGTGCAAGGCAGCAGCCGAAATCGAAGGAGGCGGCCTTCCAAACACTGTTCTGGAACGCCACAAGATTCATGGGCGAGAACAGTCACTACGTCATCCCTGAGAAGAATACGACAAGGCACTCACTCAGGTGTATTCCTCGGAATCATGGTACTACCCTTGGAGATAGGCGAACGCACATCGACTTCCGGAGGCATACTCTGATGGGATATATGCGTGAACCCGGCAAGTCCAAGCAGGCAATCGTCCTCATTCAAACCGGGCCGCTTGAAGGGATTCTTGGGTGGGCTGTCCACGCGTTGTACACGACCGGATGCTACGATGATTGGAGAAACAGAGGCATCGACGTATCGGGGAGAAGCGGGTGGCCTGAGGCAAGCATCGCGAGCGCAGTTCGGGGGGCAACGAACCCTAATGGCGCTCTGTTCATCTCCGCCATCGCGTTGTACTAACTGGACATGCGAAGTGCCCTCGATTCGTGGACTGGGGACGTACTCCCCGGGCATCTTCGGCAGACGATCGTCACTTGCCGAATGCTCTGGCTTCCTTTCCTTCTCGTTATTCTTGCGACGAAGTTGGCTTGGAAACGACTCGCATCCCTCATGTTCCCTGTCTGGAAGGATGGGCATTGATGTGCTTGGAGTGAGTCTTGAATACCTTCCACGGCCAACGCTAACAAATGGACTGTCCACTAATGAAGGCCGCTCCTGAGGTTGTGGGCTACCGTCCATGTCTTCACGACTAGACAAAGAAAACTCATCTCTCTTCATGGGGCTGGGAGGTCGCGTCCGAGGCCAGGCCTTGATCTTGTCCGGATCAAAAGTCCGACCCATTGGAGTTTTGGGGAGCCAGATGCGAGAATCGATGCTGTTCATGTCGGCAAGATCTGCTATACTTCGATACTCTACGCCTTTACGCCTGGATGGTGTTTCCGGATGCAGAAGCATACACCCCGGAGGTTTCGAGGTGTGTTCCTCGGCACCGGGATGCGTGTCCGAGTGGGAGGGAGTCGGGGGAGGAGAGTCCCAGTCCGATACCTCGAGTTTTACAGGCACTTGTTTAGTACTATCTACTTTGAGCAAGTGCCCGTTCGAGATATCGGGGTAGGCTCTCGAGGGGCTGGATGTAAACGTGAAGTGGGGCGAAGGTCGTACCACGGGACTATCATCTTCCTCGAACAGAAGTGGATTGACTCGGGTGACTCCTGTTGGAGGGGATGAAGTCATCGAAGATGAATCTGAATCTGTTTCCGACAGATCGGGATCCCTCAGTGCTCGCTTGAGCTTGGTGATACGAGTGCGTGGGGAGAGCGGGGTGTGCAACCTCACCGCCTCGGCTTCCCCTTTCACGTCCAGAGGCGTCCTCAACAGCAGTGAAGTCTCTGCCCCAAGCGGGGACAACGGCGCGTCGCGGTGCTTTGACTTGCCGGTAGTTTTGACCTTTTTCTTTGGTTCGTCTGGGTATGCTTTGACTTCATCCCTTATCAGGGCGGCTTCGAACTCGCGAACGGCTTCTTCGCGTGTAGGAAAGCCCTGGTATATGGCACCTCCGGGGACGTCCTTGGTCTTGGGCGCAGTTTCAAGCCTGTGAGTCCATGGCGCGTCAAGCGTCAACAAGTCAGTCTTGTTCTCGCTCCAGACGCGTCCAACCGCCGCCAAGAGGAAGCTGGGGTACACACCAAGTTGGAAATACGCCGACATCCTTCCCAACAGTCACGGCGTACCACTTTCGTTGGTAAACCATGTAGACGAAAGACGAATCGCTGGTGCTAGTAGATGGGGAGCGGACAGGAGGTTATTAATTTAATTTGTATGTTCAACTTTGCTAATTGGCCCCCGTCACGTAAAAGACGGCCAAGCTTCGTTATTAGGTCGGACCTGAGCGGGACCAATAAATATCTTGGGGGACAAGACGACATAACTCAGGTGATACCGGATGGGAGTGGGCAGGTAATTGTATCTCAAGTCGTTGTTAGACACGCGCAATTCATTTATGGGACCACACCGTTCGGTCAAGGACAATATGATTGTGGGTAACCATAAATCTATGATCTGAAAGTCATATCCTCTCCTAATCAGTCCACGCCGACCACCCAGGTCATACAGCTATGTATCCACCACGAGTCGATCGTCGCGTTCGTACGCCCGAACATAAGTGAGCGAGAACGTCTTGCAACATGTAAGGTACTTCTCTCCAGAAATCTCGATGTCTGTGGAAAATTTGGTCACGGAATCGTCGAAGCGAATAAGTTGACTCACGGTATCAAATCCCAACCACGGGCACCATATGTAGAATAGTTGTAGTATGCTCCTATAATGAAGTATGCGGCAAGCGCCAGAATAAGCCTATTCACGAGGTCAACGATGATGTCAGGAAAGCGTCAAAAAGGGTTGTGCACTCACATGAGGAAAAAGAACCCAAGACCACTACCAACGCTCTCAATCGGTGCATCATCCTTTCTATTCCCATCCTTGTTCTTACTCTCATCTTCTTTCGGTGTTCCAGTTGATCCACAGACTGCAGACGAATTCCACTCCACCAGGACATGACCGTTCTCATACGATTTGAATTGCGGTTCTGTCGTCGCTTGTGCACAAGCCAACGAGACATTGAGTGATTGGGGGACCGAACTTGACGAGGAGGGCGGGTAAGAGGCACCAGAGAATAGTATAGAAACACCCGTGATTGCTGGACGACCCCATCAAATTCGAGCATAACGACATAGTACCATTACCACACGTACATGACAAGGCAGCAGTTCGGACAGGAGATGACGATAATGCGATGGGCACGACCGCCGTTACACGTTCAGGGTTATTCGTCTTCTTGTTCATCGTGGTCAAACATGCCCTCGTGCCTGACGGGCACTACACAACGAGGTAGAGTTAGCTTAGAGGACAGTTGCACGCTGAAGTATGATACCTGGTCTTCTGAAGGCCGGTTCTCCACCTTCGGCAGGTCCGCGCATAAGTCGAACCTTAGCTCATCCTCATAAGTGCTCGGGGGAGAATCCCTCGTACGATTCAGGACTTTCACGCCTCCGAGTGCTGATACATCGTATTTCACGTCCCCTACGGAGAAGTGGCAGTTGAACGGGGTAGAGTCTTGTGCGGCGACGCGTAGTGAGGTAGAGAGGATGAGTACGGTAGAAACAAGTCGAAGAGGTGTTGACTTTGTGTGTCCTAACATTCTGTAGTCGAGGTAGCAAACAACGCGTACTGGGACGGCGTGGTCTGGATCTGCGATTACATAAGACATCAAGCTTGCACTCGGACAACGATCATCTAGGAAATCACGCCTGGAACAATGACAGGTGTCGAAGACATCCTGCCGCTCATTTACCACGAGCCTCAGCAGCCTGGCTCACTCCTTTGTGCCCAACATGCACTCAACTCACTGCTCCGTACGTGGATCACCGCGCTTACCTTTGATCAGTATCGCTGACCATGGCAGAGGGGAACTATGTCAGTGAAATTTCAGTGACAGGTAGATCCCTCACCCATCGCTTACTGATCAGCCCAGTTTACAGCACCAGATCTCTCTGAGCTTGCACATCACATAGATGATCTTGAACATAGCTACAACGAAGATACCAGGGGTCAGGCTAGTGCAAACATGGATGACACAGGCACTTCTTTCAAATTTTACAAACTTGACGATTCTGATCGCCTGCCCAGGTTTTTTTTCGGTGCAGGTTCTGGAGAACGCACTCCAGGTATGGGGTTTGAGGTAAGAGCGTCTGACCCCCTACCAACCCGGATATTCATTGGCCCGACAGTCTTGTCCGGTGGCGCTCAGAGGCCATGAAACCATGTCATGATCGTCCGCAGTAAGACCGTCCGGCAATTATCTCGTTAACCAATCTCATGCTAACCACTAGCACCCAACTCGCCTTTGTCCTGAATCAAAATCAGCATTGGTACACCCTTCGCCGTTTCGGTATTCCCGCAGAAAACGGCCACTGGTTCAATTTAAACTCAAGCAACTCCTCCCCTCAATGGGTCAGTAAAACGTACCTCGGCATGTTTCTCCAACAGGCAGAACAAGAAGGTCAGTC
>JBBPOD010001394.1:0-10045 GCA_038091255.1 Tylopilus intermedius | reverse complement strand
CAGGCGTGACTCGATGCGCTGGTCACGGCACCAATGTCTCCAGACGTTCCTGGAAGCGATTCCTTCGGGCGTAGCCCTTTCGCTTCCTAAAACGGAACGTCGGGTTTCGAGACTACTGCCGCCGTATACCGGAATGTTTCTAACACACTCAGGCTACCAACCTTGTCAGGGTCCCCACTTCACAACAACAGAACGCAGGCACCTCTCCTTGTGAAAATCACGTATTTATGTTCCTAGCCGGCTAGTTCCTGGCCTTTGGACTTGGCGTCATGCACGTCGTTATTTCAGCTTTGCAGCAACGTATTTTCCTCCGCAGGTATGATGTTATATTATAAATTTTGTGTTCACATATCGTCCACATCTGCAGAACAGTATTGTAATGTTATTGTTTTGTTATCGTTTGACGACTCTACACAGGCCAAGTCTTGAGATCTTGAGAGCTCTGATTGGATGGCCGACGGAGACTGACATACCTCCTCTCTCCTCGGCTATACTTGCGGATACAGCATCTAGACCCAGTCTAAGGGCTGTCCACCGCGTTGTGACTGTCAGACGACATGAAAGCGCTGCATTCCACTGGGCCATCGTGGTGAGGGAGCATTCATCCTGACGTCCACGTAAGGCGCGAGCAAAGAACGACCCTAGTCGGGATCACCCGCCAACCTCTTTTAAAAGCTCCGCCGAGGTTAGCCCTTAAGTATTTGGTCGACGCTCAGGGCTAGATTCGCGCGATGAGCGGAATTTTCGTAGATTATGTTCCGCCGTAGCTGCCCACGCACGGCTCACGACCGTTCAAACACCCACTGCGTGTCTCTATGGTATGCATGTGATATATCTATCAGACATACAGCAAACTCGAAAAACGCCCTTGTCACCAAAATAGGCCGTCCAACGTCAGAGTAGAAAAAAAAAGGTATTGTATCATAACACGAACCAAAAAAAAGACAAGCGTCCAAGCAGTCACGAACAAAAAGCACGCTTCACATGATCACACACTCCTTCTCCTCGAGCTTGACACCCTGAATACCCATCTCTGCAAACGTCGTCGGGCCTTTGGCCCGTGGCTGCCCGGGTGGCGGTTGTCCATTCCCACCCTCTTCACCGCCTAGCTGTGGGGTCATCGCAGGCGAGGGTACAGTCACCGTGCGCTGCGCAGGGGGCCGACCCGCTGGACGCGCATAGCTCGGCGACGCCGTCCTCGGCGGAGATGCACCCCCCGCCGACCCCGATCCGGGATCGACGAGAGTGTACCGGTGCTGGTTCGGAAAGTGTCTTGGTCCCTGCTGTTGCGGCTGAGGTTGCGGTGGGGGCTGCTGTGGTGGTTGCGGCGCCTGCTCGCTCACCGGCGACAACGCTGACACCGGCGCACTCAATCCTTGATGCCGCACCACCGACTGCCTGCGGATGACCTCGACGACCTGGCGCCCGTCCTCGAGCGAGGGACGTCCTGGCGTGCCCCCCTCGCGCTCCGAGCGCTGCTTCGCCTGCGTGCGCTTCCGCACAAGCTTGGATTCCGTGATATTGTCGTGTTCCTGCCGCGAGAGCGACTGCGGCGAGGGCTGCGACAGCGCTGCCAGCCGCTCCGCCGCGTCCGTGTTGCCATGTTCCGATGCCTGTCCACCTCATCAGCACCCGTCACGCACACCAGCAAGGAACTCACCAGCTGATACCATGCGCGGGCGGCCTCGAAATCCTTGGACCCGCCAACACCGACCTCCTTGTAATACCCCATCGCAAACTCGGCGCTTGGTAGTCCTTTCTTGGCCGCTTTTTCCGCAAAAGTGAACGCGAGCGCTTCGTCCTTGTCAAACGCCCCCTCGGCACCGCACAAGAACCACTTGCTGAGCGCCATGTCCGCCTCGACCTCGCCCTGCTGGCTCGCGAGGGAATAGTACTGCACGCTCAGGAGCGCATCAAAGGGGAAGGGTTCCAGCGCGAATTCATAAGCGTGTCCGAGCTTGTACTGCGCGGGTGCAAAGTGCAGGTAGGCCGCGCGCTCAAGGTGCAGACGGGCTTCTTGCTGCGCGCACGAGTGGGGTGGGATAAGCGGTGCAAACAGGTGCGGTGGGACGGTGACATGGGCGAACTCGCCGAGCAGAAGCAGACCATAAACATACGCAGGCTGTGGTACCTGCACCGAGGCAAGCGTCGCTGCGCGATGAAGCAGCGGCAGCCCAATCTCTGGCTGGGGACCAAGCCCGAGCTGGCCCATCAAGTGCGCCATCCCCATGCGCTGGGAAACGTGCTGAGTCAGCAACCACGTGGCACTGTCAAAAATGACGTACGTAGACGCAGCTTTCGACGTTGAGTTTGATGCCGCGCTCGAAACAGTCGCGCGCGTGGACGGTGTCGTTGAAATTTTCATAGTCGCGACCGAGGCGGAACCACGCCTGAGCATACCCCGCGCGGGCTGCCTGCTCGAAATCGCGAAAGGCGACACGGGGGTTGTGTGGGACGTGCTCGGGATACGCCCCCGATGAGGCAAACGTCGCTCTCAGGTAGATCGCCTCTGCGGCGAAGGTGGGCACCGGGGTGGGGTGTTGGGCGGACGCTATTTGGAGGACGAGCGGGATGGCGATCTGGACAAGACGTACGAGCTGGGGGTCTTGGATAGTGGCGGGTCCGACGGGGGGTGTGTCGCCCAAGGTGTTTTGCTGGGCGCGGTCGACGAGCATGAGGACGTCGCGCGCCCAGGTGATTTTCAGCGCTGGGTCATGGGTGGGCTGTTGGATTGTCGGGAGGGCCGTGGCGAGGGACTGGATGGTTGGGAGTGGGGCTGTCAGGGAGGGATTGCTGGTTTGCCTAGGTGGGGAGGGCGCCTGTGGTGGGGCGTAAACAGGCTGAGCGCTTTGGGATCTTGGGAGCATCGGTTGCTGCGGAAGAGGTGGTGGAGGTGGTGGTTGGATGTACGAATTGGGAGGGACTGGTACGGAGGCTCTGTGGTTGAGGGGAGGCGACTGGTAGGAATAGGGTCCAGGCGGACGAGGCGAGGCAGGCAGCGGAACGGATGGAGTGGGCTGACCCCAGGATTGAGGTGGCTGGTAGGAAGCACGGTAATTGGGGTTGGGGGGAGGAGGCGGCCTCGGGGAAAGGGTGCGGTAAGGGTCGTGGTAGGGCGGCTGGTGAAAAGCAGCGGCCTGGTTGTCTAACGTCCTTGCCATCTGTTTGTACATGTAATTAGGGTCATCGATGATCTCGATGTGACTTATATAAGGATCGCACGTTGGCAGGGATGCTCGGATCCAAGCGATGTGGACGGGGAGCAGGAAGAGGCGATGTAGATGGTGGTGGTGGTAGTAGATCAGGAGGATGAGGGGGAAGGGGAGGTGGCTGGGCGCGAACCACGTAAGGGGGCGGCGGAGGAACGGGCGGAACAGACATTTGATCCTGGTGAACGAACGTGGACAATCAAGTCAGGTAAGTGGACTAGCCCTGCCTTGACACGTCTCACGACTCATCCGCAGCTCAGTGGTCCATCTCAAGCGAGACGGCACTGCTTCCCGATCTTGTGGGAAGGGCACCCCTAGGCGATGTACACACCGCCTGTAGCATCACATAGCCACGAACGAGACATGGCGACAGGTATCCATCTTGTCATTTCTCATGCGAAATAATACACTATTAGTTCAAGGACTACTCTCCAGGGTCAGGAACGACGTCGCAGGCGGCGGCCTCAACGTCACTTCTTGGTATATCAGCTCTGTATCATCGTCAAGCCATGCCATGTCGACGGAACCCGTCACACACCTTTCAACCGTTCTTTCGACAACGGCTCGCCATTGTCGAAATCGAAAAACGACGGATCGATGGGATCCGCGACGGGCTCGTCGTCGGCGTCATGGTAAGGCTGAGAGCAATCAGCGTGCGTCATCTTCATTCCTCCATACACACCTCAAAGTACGAGTGTTGAAGCGCTTCGATGACCGTCATACGTCGTTGTGGACTAAACGTCAGACACTTTTCCAAAAAGTCGATCGCCTGTCCGAAAGCGTTAGCAAAGGACCCAGCAACGGGTTATCGAGTTACGAGTGGGTTGGCGCCATTAAACATGGCCTTGAAATCCTTGCCTCGCCTAAACGGTAGCGCACGAATGTACTCGCGCGATCGCGGTGACGAGATGGCGTAGAAATCGTCGATGGACGGCGTGCCAAGCACGTCGAGGATGAGGGAGAGCTGATCGTGATCTAGCGCTGGGTGAGCGCACGAGGGTACCGCGATGGAGCGATGGCTCACAGTCACGTCCGGGAAACATGGGTTTCCCGCTGAGCATCTCTGCCAACACGCACCCAACACTCCACATGTCTATCGAGCGCGTGTATTCCTTGAACGTCAGCATGACTTCCGGCGCGCGATACCACCTAGAGGATGACGCTTCGGACGTAAGTAAATATGGGTACGGGGTGGACGTACCGGGTTGCGACGTATTCGGTCATGAAGGTACTGCTGTCATTGGCCACGTTGGGGGGTGGACGTGCTGATCGTGCGAGGCCGAAATCACACAACTGTGACGGCATGAACACGGATTTGGATGCGAGAGAGAGCGCTCACTTTGAGATCGCAGTTGGCATTGAGGAGCAGGTTGGATGGTTTGAGGTCGCGATGGAGGACGTCAGCGGAGTGGAGTGCCTTTAACGCGCGCAATGTCTTTTTGCGATGGTCAGAGTGTTCGAACGAGGCAAGGGAAGGCTCACCTGATAGATGAAATACTGACAGTGATCGTCGCTCAAACGTTGTGTTCTGATGACGCGATGCAGGTCGGTCTCCATGAGTTCCTGTACGAGATAGACCTCCTTGAACTGTTCGAAGCTGGGTGGTTGTAGTATGTCGAGGATGGAGATGATGTTTTCGTGGCAAAAGTGTCGCAAAAGTTTTATCTCGCGGAGGGTGCGGAGACAGAACATGGAGTGGTCAAAGGGGGTGATGCGTTTGATTGCGACCCTGCGCTGAGATGGCTGGTGGATGGCAGAGCTGGACGAGGTCAGTGGTGTCGGCGACGAGGAGGAGTACTCACTACACGATGCCATACGCGCCTTCGCCGATGACTTCGAGTACGCGATACGCGCTGTCGACGACGAAATTGTCCAGTCTCGGGTCCATCTTCGTCGTTGACGTTCAACTGATCGGAATTCGGAACTACCCTTATCGATCTACCCTCGACCATGCCCTCCTCTAACACCGGCCCGTCCATCCCGCCCTCCCTCCTCACCGCCCTCACCAGCATCCAGTCCGACCTCAAGCTCGCCCTCGCCCAGCTCGCCGCCCTCCACACCGCACACGCCCACACCGCCACCTCTCTCGCCCACCTCGCCCACCTCGTTGGCGGCAGTGGCGACGACCACGACACGAGCCTCGTACAGCGCCTCGCCGCGATCCAGGCTGCTGTCGATAGGGAACCTTTTGTGCGTGACAGCCGAGGACCAGCGTCCCCGTCTCTGGCGCCACCCAAAGGTACGCGTGTTCTCTTCGCGTCCAGTGGCGTGCTGACTGTGTCGACAGCCTATGCAGATGCATCGATACTGGCTTCGTCTGCATCCCAAGGTCTTGTCCCAGGTCAGCATACCCCCTCTGCCATGTTGCTGCGACCGACTTGTCCTGCAGCTTCGCACGAGCACGCTTGTCAACCCGGTGCGTCCCATTCCATGCTTCTCTCGCCTGGTTTTTGATGTGATGGACTGATCGGATGGATCGTAGTACGACTCAGCGCAGCGACGGCCCAGTGGCTGGAACAGCTCCTCCACGACGCACTTTTGCCGATCACCTCGCGTCACTCAAGCACGTCAGAGGTCCACGACGACGCGGAGAGCCCACGCGCAGCCTTGCACACAGCGATCTCGGCTAACAACATGGCGACGTCGCACGAGGTGACCCATCCGTCTGACGACGCACAGCCCTCGCACGACGGCCAGGGCGTGTCGTCCAAGAGACTGTTGGATGATACAGCCCAGGTAAAGGATCCCAGCGGGTGCGTGCTGACAGAGGACGATGGGGCATCGCGGCTCCCGACGCCGTCGTCGATGACAGAGGACCGGGGTCGGATGGGTTCAGAGCTGCCAACGCCGTTGACCCCGCTGAATGCGGGCGTCGGCGTGCAGACGGGTCGTGCTGGGGAGGGTGCTGTGGAAGACGTGGATGCGGCGATGGACGACGCCAGTGGCTCGAGTGTGGAAGCGTCGCTTAGCGCGACACCTGTCCTCACGCGCGCGCCACCGACCGATGAGACCCCGAGGGTGCCGCACGACGCGATGGCTTCCGAACCAGGGCCGGACGATACGTACACCTACATCCGGTTCTCCTCCCCTGCGGTACCGTGCACGTCCCCCCCGCCGACATCCTCGATGGCGACGACGCCATCGCGCTATGCGACGCCGTTCGAGGCTGCAGAGGCATGTGTGGACGAGGAAGCGGCATGGCGTGCGCTCGTTGCGGGGTTGATCAATGAGGACGGTGACGGCGACGGTGAGAGGGCGTCGATGACACCGCTCGCGGTCGACCCGGCGGTGTTGCATGTCAATGGGCCCTCGTCCGAAGAGCGGGAGCGAGCAGCGCACCCGTTGATACGATCGGTGTCCCCGCTGACGTCGTTGTGCGAGTCGGACGGGGAGGAGACGACCGATGTAGATCATGATCAGGGCGAAGTCACGGCGATCGCGATTGCGCCGCCATCGGTGTCGCGCGTTCAAGTTATGGAAGCGTCGTCGTCGGCGTCGTTGGACCGGTCGGATTGGGGGGAGGCAGCCGGTGTAGATCATGATCAGGGCGAAATCATGGCGATCACGATTTCACCGTCATCGGTGTCGCGCGTTGCGGAGACGTCATCGTCGGCGTCGCTCCCCAACGCCAGCGCCGAAGCACACGCGATAGCCGATCCCTGCGCGCACGCGCTCTCGCTCACCGAGACCCGGCGGATCGTTGGCGGTCCAACCGCCTCGATGGACGAGCTCGCGCTATTGGCAAGGCGCGTGCCGTTGCGGATTCGTGTGAAGGTGCCGGAGGGGATGCGGGGTGCGAAGCGCAATTGGGACGCCATCGGGGACGTGGTAAGTGTTGTCGTTGTTTGGCTGTAGTTGGGGTCGAGGGTTGATGCAATGGATGGGCTAGGATGCGGCTGATCGGATCGCGGAGGCGGGTGCATCGCGTGTGCGCACCTCGCGGGTGGGCGATGATGTCGGTGGCAATGCGACATCGGACGTGCCTGCCTCTCGCAAACGCACGAAAAAGGTGCGCGAGCATGACCGTCGGGACGAGTCTAAACGCGGATCGAAGGCGCCACTCCAGGATTCATCACCGTCGTCGGCGAGTGTGATACGACACCAAGCTTGCCGAGACGCGCGTATGCCGATACGTGTGCCTCAGGAGGTGATCCACTCACACATGTCGTCTTCCGTTCAGTCCTCCCCGACCAAAACAGCCGCACACACGGCGGTGGTGCGAGACGATAGCCAATGGCCCGCTCTCCCCAGCGTCTTTCTCCAGTGGGACACCCAGGTACGTATGTCTTGTCTCGCTGACGCCCATCGTCTGACACCCACGTCCAGTTTATCCAGTGTGACAAGTGAGTCGCCGATACGATACGTTTACGCGTGCAGACTGACGGACGGTATCGATGCAGTTGCGACAGTTGGTACCACTATGGCTGCGTCGGGATTCCGTCGGGCGATCCAAGACTAGAACCGTCGGCGGTGTACATCTGCCCGACGTGCCAGTGCGTGTCCTTCTCACTCGCTTTTTTTTTTCGCCGCAACGCTCACATTTGCCATTAGCAATCAAAGTGCGTCCCGTGCGCGTGTCGCTCGAGCGGTGCTAACCCGTCGTATCTCATAGGTGCGCGACGCCAGACATCTCGGCTTCAAAGCGAGATTTGTGCACGCCCCGATTGCCCCCGCCCTCAAGCCTCCTCCGATGCCGACCACTTCTTCGTCGAAAAACTCGCCGGGCGCAAAAAAGTCGACGGGTACATGTATCTCTGGTTGGCCAAGTGGGAAGGGTGCGCGAGTGACACATCGTGCGTTGTCGTGCGGGCTGCTGACGCGGGACAGGTACCCGATGACGCAAGCAACGTGGATCCCGCGTGAAAATGTCGATGGGGACGGGACGAAGTTGTTCAACGCGTTTATCGAGGCTGCGCTCGAGGAGGGCGTGGATCTCGCGCGAGACGTGGTCCTCCTCCGGGAAGCGGTCGATGCGGGGTGGGATTCGGACGCGTGTTGACCGGCGCCACTAGAAGAAGAAAATGCTCTCGTCGATGCATTCCAAGCTGTGTTATTTTTTTGCTCTCTCGTTGTACAATGACCGCATGCGCTTTGCAGATTTATGTTGTCCTTGTTCTATCTCGTCTTCGTTGGTTGGCATGTCCTCTTTTTCTTTTCCACTCTGCTTTCGGTTTGGTTTCCAGTATGATTCTAATGGCTTGCACTGTACTCAAATGCACACGAACACGATGTTGATATACCACTCGATTTCAGATAGCCTTCCTTCCAGTCATATGGCAAGCACATTACAATGTGACTCGACATTGCAGCGCGGTACTAGTACACCCAGCATCTCAAGATCTCAGGAATCGGCAAGACTCCCCGATGGGTTGTGACTCAGTGGTTCAAGCAGAGATGAACTCTCAGTTCTGCAAAGTGCTGTCGCTATATGTGTGCCATGAACGACATCCTGTCCCACTTCTGCTGCGTTGATGCTCTAATACTCGGTGGAGTCATTCCCGCAACCGTCGCTCCCTCGGATGGCCCAGCTAGCGCCGCCAGTGCTACCTATAACGAAGCTGTCGGACGCCCCCAAGACGATGACTTGCATATTGCCATTATTAGTGGGATCGACGGTCCATCGCCTGAAACAAGTATTGCAGCCCACGGGTCGATCAACGGACGGACCACTTGTTTGGAGGGCTGTCCTTCTCAATGACGGTCAGTATATTGCCTTCACCATAGCCAGCCGTGTCCCAGATCGGAAATGGTCTCCCTGTTGGGGAAGCCTGATAATTTCGCTTATCGTCACGGTACTAGTGGACCGTCAGATTACTCAACGGCATCACTGAGAGCTAATGACCGAAATGAGATAGTATTATGTGGTGCTGTGATAGTTCATTGATTATACCTTGGCGTGGGGCCGATTGTCGGCGGACAATGATCATACGTGCCACTGTTAGATCGAAGGTGCGAATCGCAAGTGAGGTAGGTCACTGAGTGGCATCATCGTCGTAGAGGGCGACTTGCTCCATCTGACCTACTGTTGAGTCACCGGGATGTTCCCTTTGTGTGATTACCCCGAACCAAGGACTTTACTTGGGTTAGGGTTATCTTAAGACGCCAGCGCGGATGACAGCATTTGTTGGACTTCAAAGTATGGGGATTCTGAGCTCACTTGAATTTGAGTTGGTGGTCGCCCATGCGAGAACTTGAAGGTCCGACGGTGCCAAGACCACCATGATTCTAAGTGGCATGAAGCGAGAAGAATTTTGAGGACCACAGCCTGCGCAGTATTACGACGTCGTGCGTTACACATAATACATGTTTCGTCCAGCAGATTGGTCTGCGGGACGCGGATAGCGATTGCCGGACTCAGAAGGCTTCGGTGAGTCCGGGGGGTCTCAGGCTGTTGGTGAGGGATGGAATATAATAGTGGGCACCTACCCCTTCCAATACAAGAAGTACTGAAGCTGAAGCTGTTATCCATCGGATTTCAGTGATGGGACTCGGAGCAGTGTATGGTGTGCGGCAACTTTTGCACATTGGTGGTTGGAGTAGAATTGGACTGCTGTCACCCTAGGAAACTTGCACGAGCACTTTGTGGCTGACGTGCGAAATTATATCTCCGTCAGTCTGAGTCCGAGTCAGCCTGGGCTTCTTCTATGCCAGCAGTGGTACCAGCATCGTCGTAATGGCCCCGGTTCAAACGGGTACTAGTGCATAGTGGAAAGGGGCGACATGATGCAGCAAGAACGTGGTCTGACCAGACTAGCAAGAACGTAGTACAAAGATCGATCAAGAAGACTGGGACTCGGAGATGATTTTCATAGCTTTGTTCCCAATTGTGCTTCACA
>JBBPOD010001393.1:0-10062 GCA_038091255.1 Tylopilus intermedius | reverse complement strand
CTTGTGCTGCAAGCATCATAATGAGTAGAATCAACTGATTCTTAGGGGATTGATGAATGAGCTGGGACTCAGGATCCATGGTGGTAGTTGGGGTGAAAGAGGTGAATTCTCACAACCGTGAATACAATCAGATCAATTGTTGTTGGACAACATACTGCGACATGAGAAACTGTGCGCTATTTCTTGCGTGTGATAGGGGTTGTGTGTGAACAATGTGGCAGTGTTATGCCTTTTTTGTACAACAAGTTGTGTGGGATTTTTGAGCATACATCCTGCCACATCGACGAAGAAGTCAACTCACATTGCGATGCAATCAAACGACAATGACAAAATCGTACTTTCGCACTTGCGCTTGTCCTCGCCCTGTCTCCCACCCACCTTGTAATGCAGCAACAACAACATCTGACGCAATGACGATGACACACCCTACTCGCCTGGCCCTCAGGCTCGCCCACTTCGCGACGCAGTGACAACAACACCCAATGCGATGACGACGACACGCCCTACTCGCCTGGCCCTCAGGCTCGCCCACTTCGCAACGCAGCAACAACAACACCTGATGTGATGACAACGACGCGCCCTACTCGCCTGGCCCTCAGGCTCGCCCACTTCACAACACAGCGGCAACAACACCCGACGCAATGACGATGATGCGCCCTACTCGCCTGGCCCTCAGGCTTGCCCACTTCGCCACGCAGCGACAACAACACCCGACATGATGACGATGACGCGCCCTACTACCTTCGCCCTCATCCTCACCACTTTGCAACGCAATGAGAACAACAACTCAGACAATACACACTTGCCTTGCAAGTGTCCCAGTTCCCCTCCTCGTAACAACGACATCCAGGCCGGCGCGATGACAATGACACGCAGCACGCCCTCGCCCTCTCACCTCATGACACAACGGCGACAACATCCCGGGCTGACGTGACGATGACGACGTGCCCTTGCCCTCTTCCTCGTCCCGAACCACCTCACGACACAACAATGCCCTCGCCCTGTCTCTCGTCCCCTCACCATCCTTGCTCGCCCACCTTCAAGTCGCGACAATAATACACGTTCACCTACAAACGTGAACGCGAATGCTGAAAATGTGTTCGCGTTGACGTTTGTATGTGAGCTCAGGCTGTTATGGTCGCACATGTTATGCTGCGGGTCACAATTGTGATCGGACGGTGATCGGACGGTGATTGGTGCCCCGCGCTATTGCCTACTACCGACCTGCTCGGTCTTCCCTACCTGAATCCTTCAGCAGCAGCCCTCACTCCTCAGCATTTTCAGCGTGGCCACCTACTCCAATGGGGATCGAAGACTATACCACCAAGATTGTCTCGGCATTCTCGTTGCCCGGTCCCTCCAGCGTAGAACCCAGTGCGCACTCAGCACTACAAGGTAACCAGTAGGGTACACATATAGTATGTATGTACGTGAATGCAGTCCGCTTTTGCCACTGGCAGTGCACCAGCCCTCGATGAAAAAAAGGAGTCCCGCTTGTACTGTAAGGACTACTCACCGTACAATGCAGCAACATCGCGCTATGCTATGATCAGTCCGCGCAGCCGCATTTTCATTGTTCAATCACACTCATTGGACGGTCGTTTGTAGCTTCTCGGCCCGCTTACCAGCTCACCACTCATAAGATATGACTAATTTCATTGTTGAGCTGGTTCTTGTGCATGTGACTGCTCACATGACTGCTCAGGTACATCGATGTTCTCACAGGTCGGTGTTTATGTTTGCTGAAGTTTTACTAACTAGCCGAGGCAACTTGGACGGGACCTTAAGGGATAAAGTCTGAATGACAAATGAAGATAGAAAAAGAAACAATTGCCCATGGTTATTGTCATATACCATCCTAACTCTGACCCTTCAGAACCATCTCTGGTTCCCTCACCTCAAACTCCAATGCATTCTTGCTCAGGAGTTCACCTCCAACCTCCGGACTTCTGCTACATTACACTTTTGTAACTTTCTGATACTCTTACATTTCCTCTGTTCCCCATTTGTACTAGATCTGCTTTCTAATTATCTCCAAACCTGTGTAGCACAGCTCTGGCTATGTTTCCCTCCATGTCTGTCTTACTCATCTCCATTCCGCGTTTACCAATCACTTACTGATGCAATGAACTCCGTTAGTAATCCTATACAACTCCATAGTATATATAGTGTAGATTTCATGTATCTAGCTTTAGCTTCGTTATTGACTTGACAAATCCTCTTGACCTCCAAATGTCTCTGACCCTCCTGTCTCTGACCTTTTCCTAAATCCAGGACACATGACCTAGCAAGGGGGCAGCACACAAGCTGAACCTGAAGTCCCATTACGTCTGCAACTCCGGAGTTCTGGAGTTCAACCTGGAGGATTATACGGTCTTAACAGTTATCCATATTGTAACAGAGTTCAGGATCATGGGCCCTGTCCAGGTCTATGACACTGTGGGTGAAGTCTGCAACCTGTTCAAAAGGGCACAGTTGGAGCCAAAGGGAGAGGCTTTCTTCTATCATTCAAGTTGGGCCTCCGACCTCATAAGCCTTCTCCATCATTGGAGGAAACACAAGACATTCCAACCAGGCCATCCCTGTTGATATTGCAGCGTACCTTGCTGCTAATGGCATCTCATACCAAGACACCAATGATACGGTCACATGGGCACAACAGGCAGCACAGGAATGGATCAACTGTGTCAAGAGATCCAATGGATTCAACCACCCTGGGGCCAATGCTTAGCTCAAGCCCCTCCACTCAGAATTGTTGCAAGAGGTCAGCAATGACTCCCTCATACACTCCAAGGAGTGGTATGAGAAGGAGGCCAGCTCTCAGGGCATCATAGTGAGGGAGATCCCCCCACTGCTAGAAGACCCTACAGCACCGAGGGAGGGGAGCCTCTGCACTCAGTTCAGTGAAGCCACAGTCATTTACGAGCTCACCTTCACCCCTATTACATCAAATGAATTCAACATCGTTCTGGATGATGGAGATGACTCTGAAGGCCTGCCTGACATGTGAGTGGTGGTGAGCATTTGTGTCTTTCTTTTGTGGGTTCAACCCCACATTTTATGATCATATGCACAAGTCCACACAGGGGCATAACCCTCCTTTGTTTCTTGTTTTATGTACTCATTTCATTCTGGACTTCTCTTGCCATATTTCATTTTACCATACATCTTATGAATGCTTTTGTATATACAATGGACTTTAATTATCTTTCTTGATTGTGACTTAAGTTCAAGCCATTTCCATCTCTAAATGGGGAGGGTGTTAGGGGCTGATGGCCCCACCCACATGTGATGCAACCAATGTCAGCAAGCATCAGTGGGCATCAATGGTCATCAACGGACGCATGTGACAGTAATCACATGCATCATATATAGTATATAAACAGGGAGACTTGGAAGAGCTCCCCATACTTACTTGTTTTACCTTACTCACTTGGCAAATCCAATAACAGTTCACTTCACCTGTGTGAATTCAAGACAATCTTACCTACCTTTTACAGTATGGCTCAAAGAAAAGAACCTGCAACTTTGCTACCCATCAAAAAAGCTCAGACTTAAATGAGAAGGACTGGAATTATCCAAGTCCCATCTCTAGTTACATATCATCTCAAACTTTTTCCAACTTGGAAAATATACAATATCTTTCACACTATAGAAGCTCAATGCTCTCTATGATTGTAAAGCCAGTTTTTGCAAGTTTCCAGATCATCATCAAGTGTCATCCAATAGTCCCTTATTGTCTTCCATGTCCATCCATGTCCAATCCAAGGTATCCTTTTCCTTTCCATGTCCATTCCAATGAAATGGTCATCTAAAATTTTTGAAAGTCATTCTGGACTGTCATTGCAGTTCAGACCTGTTCATTTGTCATTCATCTGTCCCCATTTGTACTAGTATTGTTACAGGATTGATTTGACATCACTAGACTTCATTTCCATACTTTGTAGGAACATGAGTGCCCTAGAAGCTTTTTTTACTATTTTCAATAGTTATGACTGCACAGTCTCAGAACTTAAAAGAATTCATTTTAAAACCAATATTACATCTTCTTGCAGTCTGAAGGTCTCCTGCCCATGTGCAGGATCATCTCCAAGTTGTTCTCAAATTGGTTATCAGCTTGTATGCTGTCCAACTTTTTCCTTCCATTTCCATGTTTCCTATGCTTCCACTGACATTCCAAACCCTTCATTCCATGTTTCCCATGGTCAGGACTACCTTCTGGATTCTCTTACTTGCATTTGAAATAGATTGAGACTTCCCCTTCTCACTCACACATCCTATACAGAGCCCCTGGGATAAGTATATCTTGCATCCCACATTCTTTCTGTGTTTTACAATGCCTCCCTCTTATCTTTCTACAAAGAATCTTTGGAACATGGTCCCAACTCCCCAAATCCCCCTCCAGACCCTATAAAGGGAGAAGAAGAATATGAAATTGCTGAAATCCTTGCCCACCATGGAATTCAAAAATGTCAGCAGTACCTTATTGCCTGGAAAGGATACATATTCCTCTATGGAAAACACTTGGGAAACCAAATCCAATCTCCACCATTTCCAAGACCTATTAAAGGAGTACTGGGAGCAGAACTTCACATCCACCTAAACCTTCATCTATACCATCATGCAAATTACCCTCTCCACCCCAAAATGATTTTTGTCCTTTGTCTTATTTTTCTCTTCAAACTCTCTGCTCCTCACTCTTCATAAGTTATTGCACGTATCCTATGCCAGTGGGAATGCCACTTCAAACCTACTGCCCCAAACCTGCTAATGCCATCACAAACATCCATACCACTCTCCTCTGCAAGGCCCACTACATCATCCTCAAACAACTACATCACAATGGGTTTGACAGAATTGTCAATTCCATTCCTCCTGCCCTTACCTGCCTTATCCTCATTCCCATTCTCTCTACCACTGAGAGGAATGCCTACTTTCAGGATAACCCAGTAGAACTCACCCTATTACTCCACAAACCCATCCATCATAATTTTCTTTGATGGCAACCTGGGGTTCAAGTTGGTACCACCAGCTATGGAGTGAACTGCTTCACCCTCCATTCCAACTCATCTCAATCCCAACCCCTGGGCAAACTCCTTACCTGACCCTGTCCTCTCTCCATGCCTCAACCACTGAAGGATATATTTTATTCTCCAATCCTACTTGTGTGTAGCAACACCCCTCCTCTCCATCCCCATCCTTTTGTAAGAAAAGGCAAGGAAAGGCAAAGACCCAAACATATTCCTAACTACTGCTTTCCAGGGGTCATCCACCCATCATCCCATGCAACCCACTATTATTTCTACTAGTACTTCCAACAAAGACAAAGTTGACAGGGTATTCACCACTGCTGTGGGAGCTTAAAGAAATCTTCAAGAAAGTTTTCAGGTAAAAATGGGGTAATGTTACAATATGATCCACCTATGGCTTTTTCTTCCCTTTTTCTCTCTCATCTCTCTCTCATCTTCTTTCATTTTCTATGATCTTCTCTAGATGTGTTGTAAAAACAACAATCCTAACTGGAATGTAAGAAAGGAATGTGACTGTGGACACAATAGAAGTGTCCTATGGATTGTAGATAGGTTGTATGATATGGAAGAGGTAGACAATGCCTTTCCAAATGCTAAGAAAACAATCCAGACTAATCCAGAATGTGGGAAGCATGGAAAGTGGAAGTTCCAGATGGAAGTGACTATTGTTACAATCTATAAAACTGTGTTACCTCTTTTTCTCTTTTGTCCCTAACATTCCTTGACCAGTAATTGGTCACCATATCATATGATTTCCATCTCCATTTTCATTCATCCTCCAGATCATATAACTATCTTTGTTTTTCCTTGTTTGCCTAATATTCCCTTTCTTGGCTTGGTCCATGCATAATCCTTGTACCTATTTACACCCTTGTCTTCACCCTATATTACCTTAAGCTAGTTTTTGTAAAATACTATGCTACCCTCCTCATTGAACCTTCCTGAACCTAAAACCCCTTAGGTCTCCTTGATGTTTATAAGACTTTGTCTCACTTTCAAGGAGACACTTCCAACTCACAGAAAACCTCCATCAGAGAAGGACACTTTAAACCCTTGATCTATCATCAACAAACATCATCATTGAAGCTAGCTCTCATCCTATGACCACTCTTAGTAATTATAACAACTATGGTGTGGCAAAGGAAACAATGGGAAACAATGTGGAAACAAGTGGAAAGCAATCCTCTCTAGCAATGCAAAAAGTGCCTAAAACTGTAACCAAAACAAAGGATAGTTGTAATGAGGTCAAATGAAAGAGGAATCAACTAATTCAAGTCAATTTGACTGTAGGAAAATACTGAACCCAGACACAGACACAATTACCCTATGCAATTATGTCATCAGTCTTATATAATGTTCCATTATGTTCTTTTCTCTTCTATTGATTTATCATTATATTTCTTTTTTGGATTTTTATACCATATTCAGTCTTGGTCTGTGTGCATTCTCTCCACCTACTAGTATGTATTATGCAGTTTCAGACTGGTACAACATAAAGCAAGCTAGTGTCATATACCATCCAACTCCAACACTCCAAACCAACTCCAGACCTCTCAAGCACAAACTCTAAAGCTTTCTAGCTTAGGACTTCACCTCTGACCTCCCAATGGCTGGACCTCTGTTATATTACACTTTTGTACATTCTGTCTTACTCACATTTTACTCTGTTCCCCATTTGTATTAACTTCACTTCATAATTCCCTCCAAACCTGTGTCTTGCTTAGGAGCATAGCTCCAGCTTTATGTACATCTTCAATATCTGTCTTATTTATTCTCCATCTTGGTAATTCCTTGCTCATCTGATTCACTCTGTTACAAATCCTATGCAAACTCCATAGTATATAAACTGTAGACATCCCAGAGAATTACATGTCCTTAACAGCTGGATACAGCCTGGAGTTAGCTAGACATAGCTTGCCAATTAGGTATATATCTTGCAAGGGCTCATTGGACAAATTGTCAACTGGCCAACACTAGACAACACTAGATAGAGGAAGGCTGGTCTGCTAATGCAGCAGCAATATGAAAACAAAAGACATAGCCTGAGTACACATATTATCTTACCTAGGAGTGCTAGTGAAAGAAGGAAGGGTTTAGATTATGATAACCTCCACCTCCTTCATGAAGCCAGTGTACAGTTAAGGATGCCACCCATCCACTCCATGTTCATTTTCAAGGTGAAGTAATGCTTGGCCTATCATGGTAGGACCACTTCTCAGCCTGTCTCTGAACAATCACAACAAGCCCATCACAATACCTGCTCACACTATGACTGAGTGCATAACACCACACTGGTATATCAATAAGTTAATAGAGAACAGTGTAGGAAATATACTTATGATGCTGCATCCAATGCCTGTCTCAGCTGTTTTGAGTTGTTCAGGTGTTTTGCATAGCACAGTCACACAACCACAATGAACTTTGTCCATGGTTGCACAGCCACAATATGATCTCACCTAGTAAAGTGACTTGCATTACTCAACACCATATATATACACTATTTCTGC
Source organism: Tylopilus intermedius (assembly GCA_038091255.1). Classification (NCBI taxonomy): domain Eukaryota; kingdom Fungi; phylum Basidiomycota; class Agaricomycetes; order Boletales; family Boletaceae; genus Tylopilus; species Tylopilus intermedius. The sequence goes on along the minus strand of JBBPOD010001393.1, from coordinate 2,525 downwards.
TCACAGAAAATTCTGAAAAAATTGGTATTTTTTGAAACTATTATAAAACTCAGTTTCTGTGAGTTTATCACTATAGAATCAGCATTACATCATGAGTTGATTTGATTGCATACTGATAGTAAATGTTGTATATAAGTTGTCCATGACCTACACTTCAGAATCAATGGGTGAGATAAGCTGTATGTATCAAATATGACATCTCTCTACCTAGTATGTAAAGGGGTGTTGTTGCAGATGCCTTGCTTGAGGTTGTTCAAGTTGTTGAGACCAATCTTGCCAGTGATTTAGGAAATTGCTCTTATAGTATCTCAACTTGAAGCATTTTCAAGTTATGTATCTCAGGCATTGTGTATCCTGGGCAATGTGTATCCCAAGCATTGTGTAGTATCTCAGGTATGTTGTATCTCACCAGGCATTGTGTATCTTGGGCACTACATATCATTTATTTTAAAAAGTTGTGCCAAAGGCACAATACATTCCGGGTAACGCACTAGTCAATGGTGATCCCAGTTATGAATGTGCCTCCCACTCATAGATCAGTGGCATTGTACAGCACCGCGCGATGGGTGACCGTGGGAACAGGTCACCGCGGGCCGAGTAAACAGGATATTAGAAATTTTATGGTAATTTTTGTTTGCCATGCTTTTCCAGTAACTATCACCTAGTAGTCCATGATGAGCCTTCGACAGGATGTCCTCCGCTCGCTTACACTCACAGAGCTCGCAACAGAACGCAAACAAGCTATATCCAGCCGCCATTCCGACGAAGATTCTGACGAAGAACTTATTTACGTTGTGAGCGACGTCACTCGTTCACAAAAACATGTAACGCACATCTGATACGCTCCTCATCGTCGCACAAGACATCCACTCCCGGTACACCCGCACGATCCCGCGCATCATCACGGCCCAGTTCCAGACCTGTCTCACCGACTCGGCGGGCTAATCCGCGCAGTGCACCGAGCACCCTTCTGTCGGCATCAAGATCCCTTGCATTTGACCCACTCAAGGCCTTTCCCACTCAAGTATCGCAACGGTTATTTCGATGGCTGTCAGTTTCAGATCTCGCGTCGTGCTCGAGAGTGTCGCGAAAATGGAACAAGAGCCAGACACTCAATTACAGTGAGCGGCATCTACGGCATTGAGCTGTACCCGCTGCGGACGCTGACGGCCAAGCTAGTATGGTTCCAGCACTATCGGAAGGAGTACTTTCACGACGAGAGTCTGCCGACGGGGAAATGGACTCGGAGGGAGTCGAAACAGAACTGGGTTCGTACCCCCTATCGACTTCTCGATGCCCATTCTGACCCCTCGTCTAGCGTCTAATGTATCTGTCATCGAGCGCGAACAAGTCGGCGCCTTCGAGCCCGCTGGAGCTATCTTCTCCCTCTCGCTCAGGGTATCAAACACCGAAAGAAATCAACGAGGAAAAGTGGCGGACAGAGGAGCAGAGCCGACCGGGCAAAGTCGAAATGCGAGAAATGTACAAAGAGTTGGGCGGTCGCAAGTCACGCAACAAGACAAAGTTGGGGAGCGCTGGTGGGTATAGAGACAAGACCGGTTGGACCGACCACGTAGAAGAAGAATAGACACAAGCACAATTTCCCCACATGGATAGCGATGTACGATCTGTAGCATATCACAACGCTGATCACATTCAAGTTCACCCGGATAGTACGCCGACTCCTAATGCCACCAGTTTGATCCTCTTCATGACTGAAGCGTTTGCGGCCTTGTCGTAGCGAGTAAGAACTGACCAGCATAGTATGGGACGCTTCCACTCAGAAAGAGGGACTCGAACATCGTTCCCTACTGTCAAAGAGATGCAACGATAGTGGCGGCCTCTCCCCGTTACTGACACAAAACACAGTATTATCGTATGCAGCTCAGCAGGGAAGCTGCACGTCCGACACACCAGATCATCTCTTTCAGTTTGCATTCCCTGTATCCGTCTAGGTTTCTACTGTCAGCTGGCTGAGTCACGCCGGGCCGCAGTCTAGTAGATCTCGCAGGAGGCCAGGGGTCCACTCTCGAGTTGATTGTCAACTTTTTATCTTATCATTCTCTCACGTGCCCGAGACTGGAAATGCAGTACTCCTACTCCTTTTCTGCGATCGAGCATGTGCGGAAGATACGCGCTCGGCCTTCAGGCAAGTCAAACGTCTTCGCCTGCAGTTGAAATGGCACGTTCATACTACTGACCCACTCGCAGCGCGCCCAGGTTCGCGGCTTACCCGGCTATCCTCACCTCGCCGTAGGCGACTGGATCGGCGAAGACGCCTTTATAGTGCGTCTCTTTTCAAAACGCGTTTTTTCCACCTGTTAACGCGCGACCAAGCCCCGTTATAACATCGCTCCAAACACGCATGCCCCCGTCATCCGACGACACACCGGCGCAGCCCCTAGCAGTGCGACCGCGCCGGATGCCCAGGACGGGGCCTCCGCCCTCGTCATGCACACGATGCGCTGGGGGATTCACTATGGCAAACAAGACGCCAAGGGCTCTCAGGCGATCAATGCGCGCTC
>JBBPOD010001392.1:0-10067 GCA_038091255.1 Tylopilus intermedius | reverse complement strand
GCTGGCTGACATCGTCGTTGTGCTAGTCGAACTGATCTTGAGGACCTTTTGAACGACCCAGCATACTTTCAAGCCGTGTTTCATTCGCTTGGAGAAGTCAAGGCACTCTATCAATCACAGACAGAGCTAGGCATGGCCAACGAGGCGATCGCCCGTCCGTCTGCTCAAACATCTACCGTTGTATGACTGAGAACATGTCCTACAGAAACGAACCTGGCGCTGCAAGACCGACTGTACCAGCTTCGATCAGACACCAAGGACGCGTTTGATGAAGCAAAATTCCTCGAGGCACGGTGGAAGGAGGTCGAGCGCGAGCAGAAAGACGTCTACCAAGTGAGTCCACAACTTAAACAGCGCGACGGCGGTCTCTGACGTGCATACAGCGCTTCGACCCCCAGTTCCTCCTCCTACGCCTTCGTCATGCGACGACAGACCAGGACAACGCGTCGGAAGTCCTTGCGTCGTCGTTCGTCCAGTCGTCCTCGACACCTGCATCGTCCAACGATGCCTCGGACGTGGACGACTTTGTTAAGGAGTTTAGGGAGCTGAGAAAAACGTATCACAAGCGGGTGATGTGGGGAGATAGGTGGGCTGCTGGCCAAGTGATTTGGAGGGACGAATGAACGATTTGTACCGTTACCATTACCATGTCCTTTCTTTATGCCATTCACTACACGCAACCACTCCTTTCCCTTGCCAACACTCAACTACAGGTCCCGCTCGCTGGACTTGATCTGCGGACATTGCAGCTCTACAAGCGCATCGACTCAGTGCTCAGGCCCCCATTCACCGCCAACGCCATCCAGGACGTGTTGACGCTTCTGCAGAACGATGTAGCACCACGTGTCAGTGAGGAAGAACGCCCGGCCGAGTTAGTATCGCAAGTCGTATTGGCAAAGGTCGCATGTGGTCTGTACGCGAATGCCCTCAACCTGTACTTGGGTCAGGCCAGTGCCGCTCAAGATGACGCAGAGTGGTGGGCCGAAGTCGAACAGTCAGACCGACTCGCCGCCTATTACCTCCTCCAGAGTAAGCCCGCATTGTCGCTCCTCCTGCTGGTCAAGTTGACAGCCTAACAGCTCTTCCAAAACGTATCTGGAATTTGCTTCGCGTTCTGCGATCCAGCGACGGCTCACTTCACCTGTCGGCGTTTAGCCTCTCCTCTCTCCGTGATCGCTTTTCGTCCAGGGTTCCATCGCAGCCCAACCCGTTCATGTCTACCTTGTTCCCGCACTTGAAGGGTAGCATCTCCGGCACGCTGACACAATTTCACCCCGTGTTCTATGTCGACCCACAGAGTCCCGCCACGTCCATTATTCGCTTTCTATACAACGCAGTCCGGCGGATCGCAAACCGATTCATCTTTACGTTATATTTCCCGCTTCGTCTCTCGCGCGACGAATGTCGCTTGAAGCGGCTAGAACTCGAGAAGGTCCGGAACGACAGGGCAGAAATACTCGGAAAGCTCGTTGGAATGAGACCCGTGCTCATGCGTGCCTTGACTGTCAAGTGCGAGAGCGCGTCCATCGGAGGCTCATCGGGTACTGACTTTCTCGTCGAGTTCATCACTTCGCTGGGTTCTGCGGCATCCATCGAGCTGTCTGAGCAGGAACTCCTTTCCATTTTCGTGGCGTTATCTAAAACGATTCTCGTCACTCGCCGAAAGGAACACGCATCTTACATCGATGAACGCAAACTGCATCGACCTTCACGATTAACGCGGTGGTGGCCTCGTGTCTTCCTGCTTCCGCCCCTGACTGTTTACTGTCTCAAGAGGCTGTACGCTTCCCGGGCTACGTTGACTGATTTTGCAATGGATATTCTCAAGACTGTCCATAATTTCGTCACGGATTGGCTCTTGGAGCCTCTTCGTGGGGTCTGGAAGACTATCCGAGTGGGCGGAGAGGAAGGTGTCATTATTCGTCACGAAGCAGTGTCTGCGGACCTCCATGTACGCAGTGCGTTCTTGTCGTGGTTAGTTACTCATCGCGCTCTTCAATAGTCCCTCGAACGAATGGCCCTCTCACTTGCTCAAGACAAATTAGGATATACCGAAGCTCAAATGGCTACGTTGTCGAATCAGATACGCATCGGAGATTTCACACCCATCCTTGAAATCTATGAAGGCGACATCAAGCAGCCTCTCAAGTCCGCTTTGACCGGCACTCTGTTAAGGTCTCTATTCGTGCAGTTACAAAAAGCAAAGGTCGGTTTGGACCTAATCACCTTGACTGCTTGACCTAAATGAGGCCAGGTCGACATTGACCAAGCCCTGACGGGCATCGACAAGTTGCTCAAGTCGCAGGAGCTCACGTTTGCGTTCGTCGGCGTCGCACCCGCTCTCGCCATCGTCTATGTCGTCGGTGGGTTCCTCAAACGACTCGTGTTCGGCGTCGGGCGCGAAAAGTACGGCGGCGACCACCAGCAAATGAGCGCCTGGCTCGCCATGCGGTGCGTACCCTCTGGTGGGCGACCCGAGGACGTCCGCTGACCCCCGCCAAAGGCGCATCGAACGTCTTTTGTTGTTCCAACCCCACAGGTACGACGACGACCATATCAATACGGACTCCGCCTCCAACGCGATCCCACCGCTCACGACGGGGCTGCTCGTGCTGTCGTTGACGCATCTTCGGCAGTACGCGCTCACGGCGTTGCCGGCACGATCGCGTCTTCGCGAAGGGTTCCTCGAGGACGTGCAGGACTTGGAGGATCCCAGTTTGGGTCGGTGGGAGAAGCTGAGGGTGGTGGAGAGGATGTGGAGCAGCTGGGGACGGGAACTCGGGTGGTATAAGGTCGCTGGGAAGTTGAGGATGTAGGCGGCCAAGCGAATGACCATGTGGATGCATACCTAACGAAACCATGGGTTGGAACAATGCTTGCGATAACTTTTTTGAGCTTGCCCTTGGAGCTTCTCTGGTTGGCAGACAAAAGGTCCTAGGTAAAATGAAACACACCAGATCGCAACTCAGGAAACGGATATGTACTGGATCATCGCTTAATCACTCTAGGCAGGCACTGATGTATATCTTCGGCACTTACCAATGGAATTGCCTTTTTTTTTCGTCGTTTCCTCCAGGCCAACGGCCTTGCGACGTTTAAGCAAGTCTTTTACAAGTCTTGCGTTCTTTGGAAGGTGAATATCTGTTGCACGTGCATCAAGCAGAAGAGAATACTTATAGCCGGAGTAACCAGATTCGTGACCTTGTACCATGTACCATGTTAGCCATCATTTCGTCCAGGGTACAAGGGAAAACACTCCCGCCTGGGTGGAGGATTTGGCCGCTGCCGCCCGGGTCTTGGAACGTGTTTAGGTTGAGCTCGTCATGGCGCACGCTCCAGCGCGATGTTTTCAGGTTTCATACTCGGTCTCGGTCTCTTAAGAGACACACCACCTCACGCCCCACGCGTCAGAATCTTCTTCACACATCGCAAATTTATTGTCGAATTTTGCATCTTCCGTTAGCCCGTTCAACTTTTGAGAGTCACTAATGAATGTGTCGGTCAAAAAGGCTTATACTGTCTGAGAAAAGTCAGTGGACGTCTCGAAACTCCACCGTGGATCTTCCAATGGACGATCGAGTTGTAAACAGGCATTTTGCGGGCATCGACAGGTAGAATCGTCATAGCATGGGTAGATTGGTCGATCTCCCGCTCACCCGAATCCGTGCCAGACAGGGGCTTTACTTTCCCACAGTAATGTCTCGGCGTTTTCCGAAACGCTTACATCAGAACTGTACAGTTATTCCCCCCCACCCACGGATAGATATGCCTAGGTCGAGCTCCCTATCATCCACAATATGGGAAAAGGTGCGCCTCGGTCGTCCCCCGCATCGAACACACTGGCTCAACCTGCATGGCTGCATAGTTCACGGATCCCTTGCTCGTGCAGGCAAGGTCAAATCGCAAACACCAAAGGTTGAAAAGCAGGAAAAGAAGAAAAACCCAAGAGGGCGAGCCAAGAAGCGCATGCTCTACAACCGCAGGTATGCAATGCCCGAGTGCCCATACTTGGGATTGCTGACGATGTGTGTATAGATTCGTGAACGTCACGACCCTCCCTGGGGGCAAGCGGAGGATGTGCGTGTCCCCTTGCATTATCCGATTCTCATGGGCCTTGTCTTCTCTGACTGTGATACCGTCTTTCTAGGAACCCGAACCCAGAAAAGTAAACCGGTCTTGTACATGGCTGTATCCACGTCGCCAGCTGAGGCGGAACAGCATTGGAGTGAGCAAAGTATGAGGCAGTACTTATGTCACTCGCGAATCGCTATCTCGTTTTTTTACACGTCGCATCACCCTTCTCCGCATTGTCTTATGCTACGATATGCGTCTGACATGTCCAATCCATGATAAAGTTGTATGTGTACCTATGATCTGGTAATAGATGGGACATGATGCGCGATGCATGATGGCGAGCATCACCTGTCTGAATTAATTTTGTATTTATTGGATTAATTTTGGGATAGCTAGTGTGCCCTGGATGGTTGCATGTCGCCATCATCGTATGGGTACACCTATCTGACGTCCTACGGATGGTCGGGCACGGGCACTGCCCTCCGCAAAGGTGCCATTGCAAAGCCTCTCGCAATCCCACCCAAGAAAAACCTCAGCGGTCTGGGCAAAGACCGCGACGAGGCCTTCCCCTTCTGGGACCAGTGCGTACGCTCGCCATCATCACTCACCGCGCTCACCCGAGTACTCCTAGCCTGTTCGCCGCCGCGTCCAAGGCGATTACCATCAAAGTATCGAGCGACAAGGACGAGGACGCCGATGAGACCGAGGTACTCCCTTCGCCGTTGGTTTCAGCTCAGCTCATCCATTGTACCACAGGACCCTTCTTCGACGGACCCGGGACCCGCGCCCTTCCGGCGAACTGCGACCGGCATCATCTCCAACCGACGCCCCGTCGAGGGCACGCCCGCCTCCACGTCCGGCGCCACCACACCAAGCCTTGTCCCCGACACAGACTGCCCCGGCGCGGGCGCCACGCGGCTGTCGCTTTTAGCTACGGCAAAGAGGGAGGCTGCGAAGCGCGGTCTGTACGCACGGTTTTTCAGAGGGCCTGTGCTGGGTCCGGACAACGATCCACCAGAGACCATATCTCCTTTGTCCTCGGGATCGCCGTCCGTGTCCACGCCTGTACCTGAACACGTCGATGGCCGAGAAGATGTTGTCGGAGGATCAAAAAAGAGCAAGAAGCGGAAAGCGGAAGACAGGGTGGAGACACAGGAGGAGCGGCAGGAACGCAAAAGGTCGAAAAAGGAACGCAAGTCCGCGAAGGCCACTAAAAGGGCAGAGAAGGCACTGGCACTGGCCAAGGAAACGAACGATCGGCACAATCGCAAAGATCACAAGCACCGAGACGAAGACACTCAGGCTGAGGCAAATCAAGCACAAAGAAAAGCTCGCAAACAAGCACGGAAGTCGCTGGAAGGGTCAAGGGGTGGTGACCTCGAACAAGAAAAGTATGCACAGAAGAGGTCGGAGCAAGAGCTTACATCGACAAGCAATGGACAGCACGATCCTTCGCCACGTAGATCACCCAGCGATGTGTATGCAACCGACGCATGTATCGTCGTCCCCACAACCAAGAAAAAGAAGGGAAAACGGAAGAATACCCAATCCTAGATCTAGACGCCTGTCTTATGTTGTCATAAGCGCAATCATGAGCTAGCTATTGGATTTTCGTGCTTTCATTAGTCTACGTGATCCTGAATATGATGGGACAAGAAAAACAAGGTTTAAGACCGTCTCTTGCGGTAAACCAACTGTGGTACGAGTTGAATGTTCTGTGTTGAATGGTAGACATGTGTCAAACAATGGGAATATGTCATCCTCGGACGCTTCTCCAAGCGCTTTGCATTGCGATACGGCGTGCCTGTCCCATCAGCAGTGTCAGCATGGATGATGGACAGAGACATGTGCCATTTACCTGCTCTAGAGATATCGAATCCTCTCGCAATTCAACCTTCTGTCTGCCGTCGTCGTCATCATCTTCATCATCGGCATCGAAAGTAGTCCTTCCACTCGGGCTCCTCATGCCCCCAAACGCAGCCTTACCCCCTGCCAATGAAAATGGCGTAGAGGCAACAGCAGTCCCGAATACGCTGGCGTTTGCCGGCGCGCCAAAGGCGGCAAAGTCTGTAACGACTTTGCGTGGTGGAGAGGCAGACGTGCCAGGTGCAGTACTCGGAGAAGATACAGGTTTGCTCGGTGTTGTTCGTGAGGGAAGGTGAGGGGCATAAGAGTACGAATATGAGCCTCGGGTGGCCTGCCGTGCAAGCAGATATTTGTCCGTGAACCGCGTCCCATACACCTATCGAACGCAGCGAATCAGTACCATCATCCGCCGAATGATTCAGTGTTATTGACGTACCCGCTTGAGCTGGGGTCTGGCCTCGGCCAATGACGGAGCATGCATGAACACGGACACGTTGTGCGCCGCTTCCGGTGATTCCTTGTAGATGCTCTCGATCACCACCTTCTTTGTACTCTCGTTCCTGAGCAACAGTTTCTCGTGTAGTTCACGGGCCACATCATCGACGCTCTCGTTGTTGCCAAGTATCCGTTGTGCAACCGCATGACCTACTTCGCGCACGAGTCTCTCCATATCAAGGTTCTCGAGCACGCTGCCAAGGATCGCATGTGCGAGGAGATCAGCGGTGGTCAAGGGGAGCATAAGGCCTGAGGTGATGGTGGTGATGGCTTGGTAGAAATCGGTAGCATACTGTGCACGTCAGGGCTTTGGGTCAGTACTCGTGCCCTAAAAGCGGGGTGAAGGGCTCACTGAATATCCGCTGAGCGCTGGCTCGCAAGCGACGAAGAACTGGAAAAAAGGGGGAAATCAATACATTGACGTGGGCAACACGAGGGGATCGCATGTCTTACAAGCGTTATACCGCGGCTCGCCATGACACGTACGACCTGCAAGGGATCGTTTCCATCGGGCGAACCATCATCAAAGCCTGGGTGATGAAAACACGTTAGGTCTACTTCAGAAACCAGGGGAAGTTGGACGAACCGTCACCATACTCGCCAATGCCGTGCGGAGGCGCATCAGCAATAAGCACCACCATCTTACTCGCGTTCTCCCGCCATTCCATATTCAATGCTTCCGCGAGGGCGGCCGTGACAGCCTCAGGTCCGTCCCCACCGCCAGAAGCATAGAGTCCCGAAAGGTCTCGATGGACCTTGCTAATGTCGGACGAGAATCCAAAATTTTTGGTGACGTAGGTGTGATCTTGTGGTGGGTGGTCGCGGAATGCCACAAGACCCACACGAAGGTCTTCTGGAGATTGCAAACGGCCTGACTCGAAGATGCGGCCGCAAATTTCTTCAATGTTTCTCGTTGCGCTTGAGATGTAAGAGCCCTGGCTCCCTGTGCAGTCTTGTACGAACACGAGATCGCTACGCACACGAGGGTCAGTTTTATGCGGAGCATCGAGGTAGAGGAGGCGAACAGCATCTTGCGTCCGTCGTCGTAGTGTTGTGGTTGTTGTGGTTGTTGAGGTGGTAGTACTTGTGAAGCGTTGGCGTCAAATTCCATGTCTTCGTCCATGTTGTCGTCGTGCGCAGAAATCGATGGCGGGGCTTGTACGTCGCTGTTGTCGTTTTTGTAGCCTGCACGACTTCCAGGCGGCGACCTCAAGGCAATCACGGATCTTCACTTGTCGGACTTCGGATCTCGTAACGTGTATCAAGTCTAGGATGTAATCGTGCCCATGTCCGTCAACCGTCCCTTCTACCAAGTAACCATGTAGCCCACGAAGATGTCCATCCAGGCAGAACAGGCCCACCCGGTCTCAACAAACTACGGTACAGCATCACCAACCCTGCGCTGACACCTCCCAGCAGCGCAGTCACCGTCACGTACATTCGGAGCCGCTCAGAAGCCGTCAATGCACGATCTGGGCCACCTGGCATTGCTGTGTGACTAAAACGCGGGTCAAATGACACACTCTCGAACCATCTGCGGGAATCACTCACGGATTCATGGCAATGCTGCACATCACGTGGAAAACGTCCGCCGTCTGCCCTGTTTTGATGCTCACAGCAACTGGCACCTGCAGACTTAACCGGCGGCAGTACACGTCAGGCTGGACCTCATGCCGCTTATAATCACGTTAATTTGGGCCAACAAGCGGATACATCCAAAGTACTCACTTGTTGCGCAAGGTCAAGATCAGACTTGGTGGCAACGAACAGCGTGGGTATATGGTCTAGATTATACTGTTGCTTTAGAGAGTGTCAGACCACGAACGAATAATGATGCGTGTCACATACCCGTAGATTACTGATGTACGAGAATGAATTGGTATCACTGGAGTCATGGACATAAACGATGAGATCGGCAAGGTCCGTCCTCTTTGGCGACCGCAGAGTCTCGGCTTCGTACTTCGAACCAAATTCTTGCAGCTACAAAAGCACAGTCAATAAGTCGTACCAAGCCGCAGTAGATTACACCTACCACGAGGTACTTTTCAGAGCCATCGATATCCACGGCATTAACCACGCTGAACATCTTGCTCGTCGGCTCATACGCTTCCATGAACGGCTTTCCGGCGAAAGCGCGTAGTAAAGACGTCTTCCCGGACCCGGCAGCACCACAAACATAGCACAAGAATACGTTTCGCGTCACTTTACCCTTTCTACGGTCGACCTTTCGTGGTCGCGTAGTAAGGAGCGCTCCCGTACGTTGTTCGTCTGGATAGCCGAGGTAGGCAAGATACGCCAGGGTAGTTTTGTGGTCGAGTAGCGTAGTCATACTGATCAGGTTATGTTAAATAATGCACTGCACAATTCTTGCATACATACCTCCACTGAGCTAACCACCCCTGCAGAGTAACAGCGCCAGTATCGGCCACGAGAGTCGTATCTGGGAACTTTTGACTCGCCCAAGGATTTCCTGGTGAAGTGCTGAAGAGTTCATCGAGTTCCACAGCGTTCAGCGCCCCATCCTGATCCTGGAAGAAAAAATGAACATAGCTCTGATTAGCCGGGCATGGAACTTTGCCTTATCGAACGCCTCAAAGATGTCCGTGAAAAATTGATATCCTTTGGGACTTAGCTCAACGGAGCAATCATGCGGGACATCGAATCTAAATGATATGTCAAAACAATGCATAACCCCACATGTCGAACTGACTTGGGAAGCAAGAACGACTCAGCAAGCTTCAAATCTTCGCCATACCCAAATTTCCGCATCACAGTCCACGTGGTCTCGAGTCGTCCACGTTGTATGAAGATAGTGTGGAGATAAAGAAAGCCGGCTTCGGTAAGCCCATCATCTCGGACCCCACCTTCAGCGTGTTCGCGCACCATATCTTTGATGCCTTCTAGTTCCTGCAGTTGCAAAGGTGCATCAAAGCATTTGCGCTATAATAGACCAAAGCTGCCGTAAGCGACCGCTCAAAGAGAAATGATATTAAACGAACCTGAAATTCATTTAGCTCTGTGGCGTCAAGGACACCGTCCTTGTTCGTATCGCAGAGTGTAAATATGCGTTTCAAGGCGCTGACACATGCAGGTTTAAGGACCTAGTATGATTGAGTACCGGGCAAAGGATACCCAGAGGGCAAGATGACATACATGTTCTCTCGAGTCGTAGAGAGGAGCGGTGGGATGAAGGACCGCTTTTTGCGCAAAGTAGAAGACTTCAGACACGTTCAGAGACATTTTTGCTGAGCACTCGACACAAGTCTCGACTTCCTGGGAAGAGGTCTGCGTTAAGCCGAGGATGAAGGAAGGGTACTTGCCTTGAACTCGTTCATAATTGGTATGATCTCATCCTCGAGAGCTTCATTTGTCACTTCACCGCCCCGTAGGTCAATCTTGTTTCCGACGAGTATGACAGGCACCTGGAGCAGGATGAGGATAGCACTGAGGTGGGAGCAAAGAAACAGACATTAACGCCTAGTTGGCGGAAGTGAGGGAGCCAAAACGTTGGTATGCGGTCGAACGAGTTTGGGTTGTCGATAGCATATACGACACATATGACATGTGCCTTCCGTATTTCTGATTCGAGGTGTTGTCTATCCTGCGGCCCGGCTGCGTGGGAGATGGAGAAG
>JBBPOD010001391.1:0-10069 GCA_038091255.1 Tylopilus intermedius | reverse complement strand
CGAGCACTGGATATTGTACCCCCGCTCAGACTATTGCTTGGAATTGCGGAGGTACGCCCGTTTGGTGCATGTGCACAGGTGGTCTGTGGAACGCTGACTGACTCCCGCTCAACAAGCCAACTGTGAAGCCAATCCTACATTCAAGCCCGTCGCCTCTGGCGGTGATGGCGACTCTGTCCAATATTGTAAGACAGTGACTGGATGCATTTATTCGCAAGGTGACTTATGCTTGCGTGGCTTTGAATGCACAGGGTACGTCGGATATGACCCCATCCTCAACACCGTGATCGTTGCCCACCAAGGAACAAACCCTGAGGAAATGTGAGACATAAGTTCAGCTGTCGTGTGTCATCGTGTGCCTTTTCTCAAACCGTTGCCTCCAGGGAGTCCTTGGTCACAGACGGCGATTTCTTCCTGACGAATTTAGACTCCACGCTCTTCCCAGGGATAAGCTCCGACATTGAAGTTCATGATGGCTTCGCGGATGAACAGGCACTGTGAGTTGTTCATCTCATCGTCGCCTGCCCAACATTTACATCGCCATGACAGCACTGCCGCGGATGTGCTTGCTGCTGTGCAGAAGACTATGTCAGAGTACGGCACTACGTCCGTAACCATGGTTGGTCACTCCCTGGGTAAGTAACCATTGTCATCTTGAGACATGTTCAAGCTATCGATTAAGATAACTCTTACCTAAACGCCTTACAGGTGCGGCTATCACGCTTCTCGACTCTGTATATCTTCCTCTTTGGCTGCCCTCTGGAACAACCTTCCAGACCATCGGGTATGGTCTCCCTCGTGTCGGTAACCAAGCATTTGCCAATTACGTGGACGCCAACTTGCACTTGACCCACATCAACAACGAAGAGGACCCCATCCCGATCTGCCCTGGTATGTTCTTGGACTTCGTTCACCCCTCTGGGGAGATACACATCGAAGACTCCGGCGAGTGGGCATCATGTCCTGGTAAGTTTTCCTTGCCGTTATTTTAGACCCTCTGGATGGCACACATTTGTCGTAGGCCAAGACAACCCAAGCTCACAATGCATAGTCGGTGACGTGCCTTACATCTGGGACGGAAGCCTCAGCAACCACGACGGTCCTTACAACGGCATTACGATGGGCTGCTGAATGAGACTTTGATACGGCGGCAACGCCAATGTGTATTGCTTACCTCTTGGAACTTGTTTTCTTTGGAACATTCGATATGCAGTTTTATCTTCTTTTTGGACCTTTACACACTCCTAAAAGAACGTGAGTGGACAAATGACGTCATGCGACTGACACTTCTTTTTTCTCACCACCGTCCTAACTCCTGCGTTTCTTCCTCTGCTCTTCCATCTCGAAGATGGCAGCTACCTTCAACTCCCCCCACGTATAGCACTGGCTCGCTCATTTTCCGTGCGTCTCCTTAACAATGAATGTCTCCCAGACCCTCAGTTGCATCCTCACTGTGCCACCCTCGGCATCACCTGCTGCTCTACATAACCTTACAGTCTCCACGTGCATAGCACCTCTGCTGAGTGGACAGTGATATTTTTATTCACGGGATGATACTCGCTGTCGCTGGTGGCTCACGAAAGGTAGGCTCGCAGTTGTATGCGGACCGTGTCAAGAGTACCCCGGGAAAGGTACGCGGCGGGTGTTCGAGATCGAGGGGGATCTTTCGCTACGTGGCGTGTCAGTGAAATTGACTGCTGAGAGCCGAGTCACTGGTTAAACGTGGCGTAGCTCATGTGCGTTTGCGTATGGCTGCGCAATTGTGGATAGCTGAAGCGAGCAATGTTCATGTGCAAGTTCGCATGTGGATATCTGATAGAGATTGCTCGGGGGCATTGTTTACGCCTTTAACAGGTGGATCATCTACTGTTCGCTCGATTGTCGGGCTGGTGACCTAGATGCATGACTGAAGTTCAACGTTCAGGCTCAGGTCTTGCTACAATCACCGCATATATGCACCTCTTTTATAGCACGAGATCCCGCTCAGTCAGTCACACGTTTCAGTTACTATACCTCTGCACCTCCGACCCCACCCGTGCAAAGCATTCCTATGTCGGGTCGACAGTGACCATTACCATGAGGTATGGTTATTGGATGATACTCGTCATAGGCATGGCTCACGTTCAGTGGGTGTGATGCGTTTGAAGGGCGAAGACTGGGGAATGGGATGATTCGAGGAGGTTCGCTCCGTGCAAAGAGTACTGATACGAGCAGATCATGAGCCGAACGAAACTGGTATGTCTAAATTGCGTTCAACAACACCCATGTTGAGCCCAGGCCAAGCCTCTAAACGTTTGCACGTGTCGGCTCATTTGGTTGGCGAGCACCATGAAAGGTTGGAACCAGACCGTTTTGTGACCGAGCCAAGGTGCTGTGGCTGCAACTGCTGGCAGTCATCATGCCAAGCTCGGTCACTTAGCCAGAAGCAGGCAGCGTTCATTCTGAATATCTGCAAAGAGATCGAGACACGCAACTGAATCACTCAGTCTACTACCCTGATGGAATGCCCGACGTGTGGATTCAACAGGCCTTAGCACATGAAGTTACCAGTTTCTGGGACAAACGTGATTGAAATGAGCCATCCGGCCATGATTATCCATCGACCATCGCGCTGTACCATGGCAACGGCACGCACGTTTCTTGCGGTGACAGAATCAGTTCTTGCAGTTTGTGTGAACAGCGATGTATAGGACCGATATAGGATGGGGGAAGGACATCTTAGCCGAGTTGGCCAGGACGAGGCGTCTTGCAGCATGTGGTACATCATCCGGGAAGGGAAAAAGACGAACGTTTTAATCGGTGTTTGCGGGTGCCGCGGGCAAAGACACTGGAAGCTGTGTTCAAGCAGCGCGCCCTTCTAAGATAGCATCCTCATTTTACCATCTAAAAATGAGGGGTCATGAGTGGGGGTACGTCACGCGTCAGAATGGAGGTATCATGTGGGGATCCACAGTGTCCCTAGGTCGAGAGAGCGATCGACGTAGCCACGGTACCATGAGGACTCATACCCGAGGATCGCCCACGTGTGCAGTAAAATATACATTGGCATGAGGTGCTCATTTATTTTTCGGGTTCGGTTTTGGGACCGTCGTAATTGTATGGGGCTGGTGGTTTATTTTTAGTGAGGTTGACCACGCCGCAGTGAACATGGTACCGAGGGAAAGATCGCCCGACAAGCCGGATCGCTTATTCGGTTGAAATGTCAGCTCTCCCCGGTATGAAAATCTTCAGACGAAGATCGATTATATGGAAGTAACTCGTGGTGAAGCCACAACACTCATATTCTGTTCAAAGAGCAGTAGAATAAAAGGAATGGCAGTAGTAAGATGTGCGTGCACTCACATTGGAAAGCTGTTCTCACAACGGCGAAATCTAGTAGGAATGCTCCGAAAGACAAAGTGCGAGTGTCCATCACCCTTCATCCATCTCAACACCATCTGCCCTTGCATTTTTCCACCACGGCACGGGCCCAAGCCCCTGCTCGGCTATCGAGCACTGCAAAGCACTGTGAACATTGTTTGAGCGCTCGTTGCCTCGAAACGCACGATTATGGTATACGGTGGCCGGCGTGCCTCGCGCTTGATGACAACCCCTTCCGCAGCCTTGGGTGGACCAGGCTCGTCGTCGTAAAACTCATCTGCCTCGACGCGAACACGGACGATCTCCCCTTGATCTATGTACATGCGGTCTGCGGCGGGAGACTCGAGGAGCTCGTGCGCCGTTGTTGCCTCGGAGTCTGGTAGCCAGAAATGTGCACGTTCGTTTGGGTCACTATGCGCAGGGGGGCGATGAGAAGAGCGACACCAGGCGATGGGAGTGTGCATACAAAGCGGAAGGTTGAGGAAGGTATGCGAGAGGGATGTACATATCGTCAAAGAAGCCGACGCTTACTGAGATCATATAAGCCTTGGCTGGTGAGTGAGACACGAAGATACGTACGCCGTATGCCGTCTTCGTCAGAGGACTTGACTTTGGCGAGGATCACCTCGGACGCAAAGGGCCTAAAGACGACCATGCGAAACTTTGCTGCAGACCAGTCAGGAGCAGAAAACACGGCGGTCGAGATGGAGTACATTTATACCAGAGACATCCATCCCCATACCGAATCTTTCCTTCTCCGACCTCGACGAGGTCGAACGCGCAGATGCATAGCCCAACGTCGTGCAACACTCTGTTGGCGTATTTCTTGTTAATTTCGTCTGTGATTGCCTGGTGGGGAGGTGCGCCAAAGTTGGCTGGCAAGACGGGGATCGTGTCCTGGGATCGTCGGTCGGTGTCGGGATGTGACGGAACGAAACGCACCTTAATGATGGACAGTACAAACATGTTGATGCTGCGTTCATGCGTTTTCGATCTTTACGTGGGCGTCGGTGAACAATTCCCCTCTACTTCCGTATCGGGAATAAAGAACAACAGGATTACTTAGCCAGGGACAGTGACCAAGGCATATATAGCGACTGATCAACATCTACTGTATATCTATCGTACGGATACCGTCCATTAAGTCACTCAACGATGTCTCCTCTCGAACCCGGACCATGATCAGACTGTCCGTGGCCACACGTCTGTACTGCGCGCGCGTCACCGGGGAGAGCAGCAACGCACCAAATGGTTGCTTGAGCCGTACGATAAGCCGCAGTGCACGCGTCGCATGGTCGAACAAGGGTTCATCACACGTAAAATCGAGGTCGACGAGAGGGCTGATCCAGGGATGGACAAGTAGTCCTTTCTGGCCAGACAGCTCGTCCGTAGTCTGGATCTCAATGTCTCCAAGCATCGGGGACGTCCCACGATAGATAGGGACATCGGATTCGCCTTCGCGTTGGAAGATATCCGAGAGGGGGAAAGCGATACAGGGGAGTCGGAGTCGACCAGCAACAAGGGACAATGGAGGAAGGCTGTGGCACTGCTCGTAGATCGCTGCGGCTTGTGAGAGGCTCAGGACGGATCTGCGCAATGTCTTGACCAGGGCTTCCATGTTGGCTGTCACCGTCGATGCTAGAATGTGCGGTGGAGTAATCTGATCGTAGACACTGAGGTCGGCAGGGAGGTAGCTGTGTTGACCCCCAGACCTCCCAGTCCAAGCGAGAAGTGTGACGTTGTCCGAGCGTGTCAGAATGTGTTCCAGGAGCCGACCAATCGCCTGATTGCCTTCGCCATAGACGACCGGGAGTGCAACATTGAAGATCCCAAACAACGAGTAAGCCCTGTCCTCCTCGCGGGTCGTTCGACGCTTCGACGCAAGAAAGAGCTTCTCACGGACCCTGCCGAACCCTGGTTGAAGAGTGACCAACTCCGTCGTCCCAAAGTTCATTGCCTGTTCCATCTCGGAGAGGATGGCTGGTGATTCTTTGTGGTTGAACATCTGCAGTCCGAGGTACGGCTCCCAGTCCTCTGTGTAGAACTGGACGACCTTGGAAGCTAGATATTCTTGGTACGTCCACCCACGCGTGTTCCAAATGCTCCGCCACAAAGAACCTTTCACCTGCGACTTTGAGGATACACCGAGAAGGTGGACAACAGTAAGCGAAGATCCGCGATACCATCGGAACATGGCGACGAGAGACTCCTGCTGCACTGATTTATCGAGTTGGTTCACGCAGCACGTGTCACTCCATGCCCACTTGAACCCAAGTGTGCGGACAAGTATGCAGAAATTCTTCAGCTTGCTAAATGCTGGAGAAGCAGGAAGTTTGTAAACCGAGAGATTTTCGACGGTTTGGAATGTGGGTTCATGATGCTGCCACTTGTGAGACAGCATGACATAGCAGTAGAACTCTTTCACTTCTTCCCGAATGCGTGCATGGTCGAGCCGGCTCGGAGTCGTCATGGATGACCGCAGCTCATCATAAATCGGCAACCCCTCGAATTCTGCTGCTTGCCGCGTCCTATCACAGAGATCACCAGTGACGGCGTCGATGAGGACACGTGGCATATCTTGAATGGTCTCCTCGATCGCTTCTCGAATCGCCGACGTCGCGTCGACATACTCGTGACGAAGGTCTGTATGGACCTAATCAATATCCCCTACTGGCGAAATGTGGTAGAAACGACTTACCAGAGAGTGCCGGATCAGAAGATCGATCGAGTATTGAGAGCATCACTTTAAATGCTTCGAATGCTTCACTGAAATACTGCATGCCGTGTAACGCCCTATGCTTCCCTTCATACCCCCTGTGAGATGAGGGGTCGAGCTCGATGACCTGAGACCATAGGTCAACGCCGTCCCTTTGACATTTTGAACAAAATACGCACTTCGTCGCTTTGCTTGAGGAGAATGTCATTGAAGTTTGTCGGATTGAGTTTCAGGGCAGTCGAATAGTGTCCTATGGCTTCATCGTGTTTCTCGGCATCCCTTGCGATGTCACCCAGCTTCTCTAGCTTCTCGGCCAGACGCACACGAGTGTCTAGGAGGTCCTTAAGTGAATCACTGCTCCAGCGCCATGGGTAGTTCTTACCATGTTCCCATTGCGTGCGATCATCGTGAGTAGCATCCTCTTCAAGTTCACCCTGCGCCTGTTGGAAACACTCAACGGCCTCCGTAAGCCGACCATCCTCTTCTAAAATGCCGCAGATGGTGCGGTATACGATGAACTTTGGGACCTTGAACTGAATCAAAAATAGGTTGCCATTCCACATGCAACTGCTCATAAAGAACACACCTCGGACGCGGCGTTCAATGCTTCCTTTGCTGGGCCCCGCACCAGTATCTTCGTGGCCCACTTCGTTAGGACCGCTGTTGAGAAACGGAGCGACAATACAGCGGCGTAGGCTGAGACAGCTTCGCCCTGCTTATCGGCATTTGATGCGGCCTCGTCTCCAACCTTCTCAAGTGCAGTGACGCAGCGGTGCGCAAACTCTGACGACAAAGATTGAATACACAATGATGACTCGCGATGTCGTAACTTGCCCTGCAGCCATTCGGTAACTGACATGTTGGCCCTTATATCATCAGATAACGTATTCTCTAGCTTGAGAAGAGAACATGCAGCATCGTATATGCGACCTTGAGAATAGAGGAATTCACATTCGAGCCTCTGCTCGTACGCGCAGTTGATCCGGATGGATAGATCAGCTTTCTCCTGAGCCCGGGCAAGTTGGATGCGCAAATCCTGGGTGGTATACTCGAGAGATGCAATTTTGGTTTCTGATGAAAAGGTTCATGAGCGAAACACAAGTCGGGGGAGCTTTTATGGACACACGGGAGCGTTCAAGCTGGACGTGTAGGCCTTGGATAGTTTGTTCGAGAGATGCGATTCTCTTGCCTGCAACAAGTTTGTGAGCGAAGTACACCATACGAGGCTTGATGGACGCACTGGAGTACTCGTCCCGTGCCCGAAGCAAGTCGATGCATTCGTCGAAACTATCCTCCTCCTGGTTGACCATGCTCTGAGCGTCGGGGGGTCGGAGATGATATTGTTGTGCGTTTTCATCGTGGTTCATTCCTAGTTCGTCTGGATAACAAAACGTAGTGAGAGAAGGGCACAAGCAAAAGGAGTAAATGAGCAGACCTGGTGTGGTCTCGTGGGTGACCGCTCCAAGTAATCTTATAAGCGCACAGAGGCTATCCTTTCGTTGCTTGGTCGCACGCTGAGAGTCGGCGAGTTCGTCGCAAAGTCCCCGGACAGTTTTGCGGAGAGAAGTAATGGAGGGTTTGACATAGGATATGGTGACGGTGGCAGAGTTTTTTCCACAGATGACAAGGTCGTTCGTGTCTGAGAGAGCCATGGACCGAATAGGATGATCGTGCTGGATGACAGACCCGATTTGCTGGCCAGTCAAGGTGCTCCAGAACGAGACCGATGAGCCGGCCGAGGCCGTGATGAACGTGCCACTCCTTGCCAGAGAGATGCACGAGACACCGTTGCTGCTGCGGCCCGGGATGGACCGTTTTGAGAGTGTCATGGTGGCCCCGATGGATGCGTCGAGACAGTGAATATCGCCGTATCGAGATAGAGCGAAGAGTTTGCCATCTGACCAGGCAAGGGATCGGTTACTAGTAGAAAAGGAATTGACTTCGATTGGAGCGCTGAAGATGACGTCTCCCTTTTGACTGTTGTAGACGCGAACAGAGTTCCCCGCGGAAGTGGCAAGCAAGCGTCCGTCGGGTGAGAATCTCACTCCCGCCACATAGATGTCGTGCTCCAACTTGAGGAGTCGCTTCGGACCCCGCGTGGGAGTCGCAAACAAGCCTGAGCGTCTGTCGGCAGCCCTAACCGCCCAGTGGTAACCGTGCGAGAGTGACCAGACACAGACAGTCTTGCGTGAGCTTGTCGCGATTGTCGTCCCATCGAACGAGATGTCGACTGCACGCACCCTATCCGAGTGTGCCTCGAATTCGGTCTTCTTTGCGCCGTTCGTCGCGTTCCAAACGGTCGCCGTGCCACTGCTCGTCCCGCTGGCGATCCACCGTCCATTGTGGGACACCGCAATGTCCAAAACGCTACTCCCCGCGTCCATTGGCGTTCCCACTTCGGTGCCATCTCGAACGCGCCACTTTCGAATCTTGCCTTCCTCCCCACCGCCCACCATATGCTCCCCATCAGCGAGGACCGCAACCGACCACATTTCTTCTCGACAACCGATCTTGATCCGTTTTGCTCCCTTTTCGTGAAGAGGAACCAGTCTTTGCAATCAGCTCGTCGAAAATGGGTTGTCAATTACCTCGTCTACATCATATTCGACCGTCTGTGTTTCTGCTTGCTGGCTGTTTCGTGAGGAGGGCCGGTTATCATCATTCTCTGTCTCTGTGAGCATCGTTTAATTGATTGACTTGTCCGTTCACGCACCTTGCTGTCGCAGACCTGCCCTTGAAGACATACCCAGCTAGAGGTGATGAGAGTAGACTGCGCGGTCGTCGATAGAACGCTAGGTGAGAGGCGGTGTTGCCTCCCTGCACCCACGTGTCTCCTCGCACGCAGAATCCTCTTCGTGCCCCGGGCGCCTTTTTGATCCAAATGAATATAACCCTCATCAATCTGATGATCAACCGCAAGATGCACTTCAGTGCGTTCATCTCCAGTGTCATCGGTCGCATAGATTCACGCGCAAACATGCCTTTTACGACATCCGCACCATGCAGGTGTGCGGGTGATCACAGTCCCATTCATCTGGCTCGTTCGAAGGCCTAGACCTCTGTCCGGAGCTCTGGGGTTTCATTCTGCCTGCTACAAGGTGACGAATCTATATATTGGCTGAATCAAGTAATGTAATTGCCGTCATGTTGAAGCTCTCCTGAGCATTCGTCGGGGTGTCGTTCTTCGTAGCCCACGAGCACCCTCGGCGCAGATCCGTAGCGTTTCTGTTCGCAATGCTGGTCGAGTCGCGAGAGGGATGTGGTGAGCGCGCCAAAGGACACAGTGTTGCAAGTAACGTCTGCCATGCTGAGGGTGATCGGCATCAGACGAGGGGTCTCAACGCGCAGGATGAGCGCGACACGTACACGACGACGTCCAGTCCGGCTTCCAACTGAGCTTGAACTTCCGGTGGGAGCTCCTCATCTTCCCAGTCCAAGACGGCCACCACGCCTGGGATGTATTTGGGCTTCAGGGCGACGTTGTGTTTCAAGATGGGCATCGCAGAGGCTGTATGAGCGCAGTACGGCGAGCGTGATGGCGACGATACCCGCCCCTGCACCCAATTCCAAGGTATGCCATGCGTCGGTGCTAAAGAGCGACGCGTGTAGATCCGCGAGTGGGTGGCCGGCCTCTGGTAGCGTTCCAGGGAGGTGTTGAACGAGCCAGGAGCTAAGATCAATCTTGCTATCCCATATATAGCTATTCGTGTGAGCGATTGTCGTTAAGACACGACTGCCACACCTTGTCGAGGTCAAAGGTCTGCTCCGTGATGTCAAACATGACCGGATGGTCAAGGTGGGGCACGCCCAGGGTATACGACTGAGCTATCTACTCTGGCTTCGCGCCCAAGGCTTGGTTCCCCGCCCGGGTCAACGGGGAAAGCGTACAGGTATAGACATGGCCGCAAACGGCGTCTTTCCGGTCGTGCCTGTCTCACCGAGTAAAACAGTCTGATCACTGCAGGTCAAAATAAGCCCCCGTCGCCGTCGATA
>JBBPOD010001390.1:0-10077 GCA_038091255.1 Tylopilus intermedius | reverse complement strand
TGAATTAAAGGCCAGAGCTGGTAACAAAATGGCCAATTTGAGGCAGTTTCAATTTGTGTCTATTTTAATGGTATGAAAGTCTTTCATGTGGGTGAAAGATGGGTTGTGAATATAGGGATTTTTGTTACACAAGTATGTTACACTCCCCAGAGTGATGCTTATTTTGAAGATAGCTTTTTGTTACCCAGAGCAGGCCCTTTGATCATAAAATAAAGTATTGTTTATTAATTATTGTTGTGTATCATTACATTTATTTGGCCTTGCACTTAAACCAATGATATCTTGGCTTGAAACACAGTTTCACTGGTCTGTGTTCCCAGACATAGAGCTTCAGAAATTGTTTTTGTACAAAACAACCTTCTGACCAAGATGGGTCCTAGCCTGTTCAGAGAGTTGTTAGCATGGCCCACTTGAAGTGGGATCTCTTCCTGCTGACAATTTTTTGAAGATGCATCATCTGTGGCTTCCATTGCAAAAGGCAATAAAGTCTTATGCTCTCTGGATATGCTTCCATTAGGTCATCTTCAACTTGGGTCCAATCCAGAAACTTGATCTTCATCAGGAGATCCAGGCCAAAGGATACCTTCATCCATCACTTCAGAATTTTTTCCCATGCAAAAAAATAAGGATCATCCTGGGAAATTTCATCAATATCCAAGTTTCTATTATTGGCAGCAAAAGCAGAAGCCATTTGATTGAACTTGATCATGACCCTTGCAAAAAGTGATATTTTATTAAAGGATGCCCACAGGGTTTTCAAAATTTCCCCACTGAGCAATGAGATGTCAGCAGTCAGGTTCTAAAACTTATTCTTAAGTGTTGTCCTTAATCATATACCCAAGGCCATTTGCCAGAAAAACGTCACACTGGGACTTCTTCATTTTCATATGCTGTGCAGTGAAGTTGCCATTCATCACATATCACACAGCTAGAGTAAGTGCTATTTGTCAGCTGCCAGTAAGATGACATCTTGGACTAGGATAATGGCCCCTACTGGTAGCATAACCCACCTTAGAATTGAAATAAACTTCTTAGCTTGTTTCATTCTTTCAACCCAGGGTTGTCTATACTGAGATTGGATAGGTAAAATGGGTCAAGCTAGTTCCAACCAATTCAGAATATCATCTTTGATATAGTATGCACTCCACAAACTGGGATGTACAATCCAAAGAACTGCATCCAGGAACTGCTCCACTGGAAGAATGCATGCATGCCAGTAGTTTTGGACTGTGGGCTGATGAAAAGAAGCAGAGGTGACAATGGGATCTTGTAATGTCTATAAGGAGATGAATGGGGAATCAATATGTAATGATCAAGTCACATACCTTATGACCAACCATAAATGTTCCAACAGAAACAGTCAATTTGCCCCAACCAAAAATGGAAACAAAAATCACTACAAGAAACAACAGAATTGCCAAACCTTGGCTTTTAAAACTTTTCCTGAGTAATCTTGCCATCTTGGACTATTGGGCCTAAAATAACCTCTCTGATGACATCATTTAGTCATATGAACATCTGAGATAGCTTGAGTGCCATAGGATCTGAAAGTTGCATAATAAAAAAAAACAATGCTCTGCTGCATCAATCAAATGCCTGACCCATGCAGTAAAATGTGAGGGACCCATGTTATCAGGACCATGGTCCTAACACACCACATTGATTAGCCCCATGTCCCATCTGGGAGAAGTCCCAGCACTTGAAAGACCAAAAGTCTGTTAAAGTTGAGGCATGGGGGGATGTGGTGGAGTGCATGAGAAGCTAGCCATGTCTCATGGCACCTCTCCAACCTTGTATCACTAAGTGGAATGCTTGCGCCACCCATGACACTGCTGAACATGGCACACACTCCCTTTCTGACCTCACCATTACTGAGTGCAACCCAAATATCTTCACATCAATCTGTCACCCATCTCTGATCTCACTGTCTCTAAGCGCAACACTAAGCACCATTGCATTGAACCATCATCCACTGACAAGGATATCCAGGTACACAATACAGATCAATATTTTTACTGAATTATCTAACTTATCTATTCTATAGCATTGCTGCCTAAATTTATCAAGAGAAAGGCATGTTGTTCAAGTGCAATGAGGTGGATTGTCTCCACTCTGTTTGCACTCAATGCCTTGACATACCCAACAATGTGCTTCAAGTTGCCCATGTGCTTCAAGTTGGTCTGCTTTCACTGCATCACTTGCCACTGACTCAATTGCCAAGCAACTGCGATGTCATTATTGTAAGTGTCCATCATTGTCTCTGCATTTAATTTAACATTTTTTATTTGCCAGGTTTTTTACAAGAAACAATCAGCCACTGTTTGATGTGAACTTCAAGGTGCAAAGCACATTCCAGGCATTTACAAATGCCACCATTCACACTTCACCAGGGGAATTTTGGTTGGGAGAGGGCAAGCAACTTGGGGTTGCTACTGTTGACAATATGAGTCTTTTTCATGCACATTTTTCATTGTTTGACCTTTGCTATAGTGGATGGACCTTGTTTTGATGCCATTCAGAATGTTTTGCAAGGAGCCATAATGTACTTTGTTTCATGTGGCTCTGTTGTATGCAAAGAGAAGGCACTTGATGCTTTGAAGACTGGCCTCAAGGGGTGAGTTGATCATCCAAACTGTTGAATGTGTACTAATGATTTGTTAGCCTTGGTGTTCAACATGCTTTTGCTTTTGATGCATTGCACTTGTCTCTGGTCAAGATCATAGTATTATTGTTCAATGGGGTCACTCAGTTCTCTTGCCTTGTTTCAATTTTCTTTCACTGCTTCTTTTGAACATGTGCTTGGACATGCAGCCAAACTTGGCAAGCATACTGCCATCATTCATGTTGCCATTGCTAATAACCATGTTGCTAAATAATTGACTTTTAAACATGCTCTCACATTACCTTTGATAGGCTATTTGCAAAGAGTTCTTGCCTTACCTAGCTGAGGATGACCAGGCCGAAGATTCTTAGAAGTGGCTCTCATTAGAACCTTGAGTTGAAGGTTGGAGAAACACTCACTGGTATGTATCTGACACATGATTACAAATGATTTGGTTTGCATGACCAGAAATCTGTAAGCCTTTGTATTACTTTTTCCAAAAGTCATACTTTAATTGTATCTATTGACATCTATGTATTAGTACAATTGAAATCAGGCATGTGACAAACCCAATGATTGTTTTTGGTCCCATATGGGCAAGTACTTTAATATCTGATCTCATGTTACTAGCTACATAATTCAGTATTCCTTCCTTGGCAGATGGTTGCAATCATAGATGCCAATATTTTTGAAAACAAAGCTGTATGGAGAACTTCATAAATGATGACAAGACTCAGATTTCTGAAATTCTTCATTGGCATATTGTGCTTTAAAGAACAGAACTCCTATTCTAGGTCTTGGTCCAGAGATCAGAGTACAGGCAATCAGATGTATACACCAGCCTTGCCTCTATCTAAATCATAGATGCAAACCAGCTTAAACAGGAAGGTTGGGAGAGCATATTGAGATGGCCAGGACAAGGTCAAGGGGTTGGAAACATGTTAAGGTAGATTGAGAGGGAGAGAGCAAGTGTGCTGGCATGTGAACAGTCAACAGCAAGAGCTGAAGAAAATCATCATCTACCATTACATGAGCTAGTGAATGTAAAGAACAAGCCCCAGAGCTTGCCACTCCAGGAGAGGGGAACCATGTCATTGTGTATCATTGGCACTGCAATGCCTTTGCATTGCCAGGTTTGCATTTTCTACTTCTTCTCCTAAAAACCATTGATGCCTGTCTTTGTTGGAGATATGTTGATCCAGAAAACCTCTAGAGTCTAATGGTACTTCAATCTAAAGCCAAGGGTTTTTTTTTATTGCTGGTACCTTTGCATTATTGAAATCAGTATTTTGCTACCATCTTCTGCATCTCAAGTTATAAGCAAAGTAAAATTTGCCTCTGAATCCAATTCTAATTTACTCAATGTCCTATCAATAATTTCCATTTGGAGATATGTGGTGCATGTTCTAGATTCCTTGGAAAGGGCAAAACCAACTCTATTTTGAGCATAATGCCAACCTTCATGTCCAGAGTCACACTCCTGTTGATGGAAGCTGGCTATAGGATTAGGAAATAGTTTGCAGAGAAACCCCCTTGTCCAGTTCAGGTTGAGCGACCAGTGGACCCATGCAGTGTCTTCTGTGACTTTAGGGTCATTGAGTCATGATACGTGTCCTCCTTGTGGTGGAATAGGGGTGGGGTAGCTAGCTAAAGTTTTCAAGTCAACAACTATGAATGAACACCACTATGACATACCAAACACACCACGCATACTAGAGTGAGTGGTAAGCAATGCAAAAATTTCCTACAAGCAGTATAAGCAGTATATTGGTTGGGCTCACTCAGCTAAGTTTCATCTTGATGAAGTTTTTGGCATGGGTGAAGACTGTAAGGAGGGACTTAACAAGTGGGAGTCCCTTGGTGGTGGAATGAGTTTAAGAAGCATGACTTGGCCTTATCAAGGAGATTGATTGTATAATTACTCAATTTTACACCACAATACACCATGAATACATGTTGACTCATTCAACATATGCTGAACTTAGGACATAAAAAAATTCCTTCTGATTAATCAGAAAGTGTTTAGCCAAAGATCACTAGACAGCTCATGGCTATTCTGTCTTGTTAAACAAGGGTGGGCCTCCTTACCAGAGTTTGCCAATGGGATTTAATCATATGGGCACCAGATCATATATGGGATATGGGGATAACATTCCCAATTTATGTACCATCAGATGTTGTCGCATGTCTAAGCAAGTACATGCCTGTCCCAGGATGGACATTACCCGAAACACAGGGAAGACGAGTCTAAGTTGTGCAACAAAATGGCCTGGGCTAGTGCTTTAATACCATACACTGGCAGTCTGAGACAGTGGATACACATACCTTCAATATCTCGCTGCAGCCAGTCGCTATCAGAACCAGGGCTGTGATATGATGGCAATATCATACTCCCATGAGGATGATTGGGAGAGGGTGGAAATGCTCATATTGTTTGGGCAGTGTCAACTCTTCCCTTGTTATGATAGAGGAATTGCTGCATGCAAAGCATGTACACCATATCTGAACATGATTGAATGGGAGCAGGCAGCGGAGATCCCAGGTTCTAATACTGGAAACAGGGTGAGTTGTCCAATCTTGGACACACTGTAAAAACTCTGAAATTGCAGGAGAGATCTGGGATTCCAAAAAGAGTGGCAGCTTCATCAACAGTGAGGCAAGGAGATGGCTTGTTTGAAAAATGGAAAGTGGTGGTGGAGCTGGAGAACATGAGGGGTGGTTTCGGGACATTGGAGTGTAAACTGCATAAGAGGGCATTGGCGATAGTGAAGTAGTCAACAGGTGATGGGATACATTCAGGTGTTCACTGAGAGATGACATGTCGGTGTTGAGACCATGATTGTCATTGTCCTCGCGGAAACACTTATCGGAGCAATCAAGGTAACATGCGATTTGATCATAGTAGTTCTGATTGTTGCTCATCCAAGCATGGATTTTGATTTCATGAACATGTGTGTTCAGGGGCATTGGTGGACCACTGCATAACAGGATCAGAGCAGCGAATATTTGAAACTACACTTTGAAGCAATTCTAATTTGGGAATTTCCCATGAGTCATTTCGGCCGTTTGCCTGGATGATGGCATCTTTGTTGTCATGGAATAGTTTGCCGGTCAGTGTCTGTCAGCTTGCCAAGCGACTGTTCAGAGATAACTGGTGCCTGCATAATGTAATGAAACTCGACCAGCACACAAACTGCACGAGACGAAGGTAGATATTAAGCAAGATCTTCAGGTGAATTTTGAGGGCAATAACATGTTAGCAAGGCTAAGAAGAAAGGGGTACACCACATGGTTTCCACTCATAATTGAGATGTTTGTCTTGCAAGTCCCAGGAAAGAATGACTCCCAAAAGTGTTGTGCCTTGAGGGAGTGCTTCCTAGGACCTGATGAATATGACGACTACCCTGAAAAGACAAACCTGAATCTCCCATGCGCGATCTCCACTCAGCCAGTGCTCATATATGCAACAAATACAAGCAGCCAAGGTCCAAATTTTTCAGGGGAGAAAAGAAATGTGGGAAGCAAGGAGCGGATGATTCAATATCAACTGTATACATTTGCTAGGCGGTAGAAGAGACGGACAGGCTGTTTGGTGAGGACTTCAGTTTGCATCACTTGCATAACCACCATGGCCCTGACGGACGACTTTCTACACGTGCATGAAGGTCCTTCACAGTTCGATAAGAAAGTGAGAGCTGCTATGCAGCACCTGGCCTTCAACTTGAAGTCTTAGGCTCAGAGATGATCCTCACTCTCTTGACCGGGGGGTCCATTTCTACTCACCCCATCCATATCTACGAATACCCCGAAGAGTTCCTGCATATTCTACTCAGGATCATGTTTGTTGATGGGATCATCCTCGTTTCAATTCAACTGTCTCTCCCATCAAGGATAATCAAAAGCAAATACAAATATCAATAGAAGACTGTTAACGATTATATCATTTCTGTCGACACCCTGCTCTTCTTCTCTGGGACACTACATGGTCACAGCACAACTGTATGGAGTGGCAAAGTTACCATTGCCTATTCCCCTGATGACTCAGAAGTTGTTGTCAAGGACTCATGGGTAGACCCATTACGACGTTACACAGAGGGAAGGATCTTGAAGATTTTGGAGGAGGCGGGGGTGAAGGGCGTGCCAGTGTTAGTACACAAGCAGCAGGTCAAAACTCAACATCCTGTCACATGGCAACTTCTCAATCACTCGACCCACATACATTGGTCGCTGGTCACCACAAACCCTGAAGCTTCATATTACTTGCATGTTTTGTCTTGTCTGGTTTCAAAGCCAAGAGGGGACCCGATTTTTTCCTTCACTTCTCTTGCAGAATTCCTTGTGGGACTTGTTGATTGTCTGTGTGGTGAGTCCCGAGCTAACTGCATTAGATTATGAATCACTCGCCTTGCAGCTTATTACAATGCTCTCAAGAAAGCATGTGTACTCCACCGTGACATTAGTCTTTTCAATTTACTATTTGTTATGGTGATGCAGAGTGACCTCGACATGGACTTCATATATCATGCATGTCCTTTGTGGAGCTGAGAGAACTAAAATTCGAGACGAAATCCAGAAGCTCTCTCATCATGGCCTTCTAGCTGACTGGGGCTCATATGCTATCCAAGCCTGCAATGACTCCTCTTCTGACAGGTGGAGCTGACAAGCCCTTCCCAGATGACCCTAACATGAGTTGTAGCTCTCTTTATGTAAATACATGGTGTGGTGACTTGGGAGTTCTGGTATCAATGCTATCGAGGTGGCAACCAAGGCGATATTTAGAATCCACATTGAGCATTATTCTGTTACTAACCTTCTGTCAGGTTATATTGGCATCAAAGCCATGCAATTCAGTTTCAGTCCATTATCTGCCAATCCAGTCCTCGGAGTCAAGGTGGCTTTTAGTATGAAGCATGCCTTGAGGCTCTCTTGACGGCATTGTGTCACAGAAGAACATATAGAAAGATGTTGGTGCTTTTGCCATCAATCGGAAAGCTGCATGCAGCAGGTTCAGGAATGGCAGATTTTCTCTGGAACAATGCTCTCTGCAAGCCTGAGGTAGGTGTTGGATTGCTACACTCTTTGAGTTAGGAGGTTGTGCTTATTCCTTAGTCCCACAGGGAACGATGACTTGTATATCTGAACACTTGCTCAGTGCTCACACTCTACCTAGCAAACAACTTGATCAACATGTACATAACCTTCTGCCCAAGAATCATCGCTGCTGCTGCATAAGTTAAGCTAGCAAGGACTGCCATATGGCAGTGAATCTGCCATGCTACTCATTACCAACTTCAAGCTTCTGTTCAAGTTCTGGTTTGCAAGTTACCCATATTCATACATTCTTCCAGCTCTTTCTCCAATGTCTCTGATGTCGACTTCAAAAGTTCATACCTCATGCATGTGTTTGTAGGGCCTATCAATGTCGCTGCCTTTGTCCTGAGACTTACCACTGTCTCTGGTGACAACAGCTTGAATCAATCACAAATACCAACATACATCCAAAAATTGCCACAAGCAATGGGTACTGCGAGTATCCTTAGGGCATTGCTGCGCAAATGGCCAAGCATTACAAGTTGAAGCCCAACGTCAAGGCACATTCCACGACCCACTGGTCTTCCAGAGATGCCCACTGGCCTCATTTCGCCTTGCTTACTGAAGATGATTGTGACAAGTGCATAGGACTCCAATCTTGCATCCATACTGCTTCCTGCAGCATTCACAATCACAGCTTCCATGTCACTGATGAGTCCTAGACACCTCAAGGTTGCTTGCCCTGTCTCTGTCTATCTTTTTTGTTCACTCATGACTAGTACCCTCATTCCACAGTTCTTCCCTGCAATTGACACATTTCTACCACGAATTTACAAACTCTACCAGATGGCCATGGAATGAGAACAGAATTTGATGCCACATTTGCCCAAGTATTAGGGATCTAACAGCTAGAAATCAGCTAGTCTATACCCCTAATAATCTATTAGTGCTACCAGGATCGGATCAACCCCTACGTAAAAGAGCTAATCAAACCATAACAAAAGCCTACCAGGAGGCTACATGATCCACTAGCAGAAACACTAATCAACATGCCAGCCATCTAGTAGCTATACATAGTGTAAACCATAGGTGAGGATCTGCCTATTACATAGTACCTGAAGCCACTGAAAGTCACTCCACAATGTCCAATGACAACTCCAGACTCAGACTATATGTGAAGGATGCCGCGGCACAGACATGGACCTGGAAAGCATAAATGATATTAAAATGCAAGAAGATACTACAGAACACTACTATACAGCTGAAGATTCACTACACTACTCATACGGCTGAGTGCGCACCCAAACTAACTATGATGACCTGGAAACAAACCTTTGATGGGGTCTACATCCCTCCATCAAGGCGAAAAACTAATGAAACACCTAAGAATGAGAGTCAGTCACATGTGCGTCAGTCACAAATGAATCTGGCCCAAAACGAAGTGGTACTCACCCCAGACATGCCCCACAGTGGAGCAACCTTGCCGCATATCTTGAAATGCGACGCTGACACCACTGTCAAAGTGTTGACACCTGTCAATCCTATGTGGGAACCGAATCAGCAAAGTCCAAATCCAAAGAAAGGACAAGACATACCTGGGGACTCCCCTGGTACAGTTGCTCAGCAGCTATACCGCCTGCGAATGAATCCCACACCAAATGTTGCATGTGACAGGGATGGCAACATGCAGATGAGAGATGAAACGAGGGGAGTAAGGAAAGGAGGGGGAGGGAACAAACGTACTGAATAGGGTAGGACAGTTCAACTCTGCCCCATGTAATGTGACAGCTGTTGTGCATGAAACCAAGAAAGTGGCACAGGCATGGAAATCTCTGCTGTCACTGTCATACAACCCCAAAGAAGTGCTGACTAAGCTACTTGGAACTCTGATCAGCTTGACAGCAGGGGAAGTATTAGGTAACTTGTGGGAATTAAGCTCCCTACTAGTCGACCAAATCAAGCCTCAATTGACTAAATCAGCCTGTCAAACGTCACTCAAGCAGTGTCACACCACATCAAGTCCGAATTAACGGACCTAGTGCAACTAAGCATGCTGTTGCTTCGGATCTCTGCTAAATGCGGAAATAATACCATCACAGCAATTGTAGATACTAGTATAGTGGGAGTGAAGTGAACTTGATTCACAAAGATGTCTGGCAAAGACTTCACGAAATCCTGGCCGATATGAGCCAGTCTTATAATAGTGCTTACTGATGCAAGTGGAGGGAAATCCGAGCTGACAGGGTATATAAGAAACTTAGCACTAACTATTGGAGGTGTGATCACACACGCTGATTTCTGGCTAAGCGAGATCTGCCCACCAGAACTACTACTCGGGCGAGGCTGGTAGTGCCAAAACCTCGCGTCGATTGAGGAACACCTCGAGGGCACATACCTCAAGTACTCGCACTGGCATGTCAACAGGTGCCTAATCCAGTAACTGT
>JBBPOD010001389.1:0-10086 GCA_038091255.1 Tylopilus intermedius | reverse complement strand
CTCTCCCTGCAGGGGCTTGATGGAAAGAGAGCATTTGACAACATGCAGTAATTTAGCTGTCGCTCTAATCGCCGCAGGCCGCCGAGAGAGGCAAAGCACTTCAGAAATGAAATTCACGAACCGGTGACATGTCCCCGGTTCAAGGCATTTGTGCGCCTTCTCGAAGTTCAATATGTTTTCCAAACGGGGCACAAAGCACACGACACACGACGTGCCTGCTAGAGTGAGGAAACAAAAAAAGTTCCATAGTTGTTGTCACGTCCGGAAATCGAAATAATGAACATTTTAACTGTCCGGTTGAAATCAAAAAAGACCAGGTCGAAAAGAAAAAAATCGAATCGTCAGCAACAAAAGCAATACACATTGTCAAATCAGGTGACATCTGAACGAGAAAAGAATTATATTGATATCATTTCATTGCGGGGTATGTGAATGGGCTTGAGATACGTGAAATGCACTGTAATCAATGAGCGTGAGGATGGGCCATCTGTCAACGTCATCTAGCATAAGCGACGGTCTCAGCGGAGAAAAAGGCAGAGGCGACGCACATGGAATCATGAAATACACTTGCTGAGATGCATACGTAAAGTGATTAGGTCGTCAGACAGACAATAGATAATGATTAGGTAGCAGTGGTGTAAAAGGTAGTGCGTGCGTTGTACACTGCACAAGGCGGGTCAGTCAATGAAGTGAGGGTCAGGTCAAGCAACACCCTACCTTTTACAAACAAGGAGAGACACGAAATGTTACGTTCGCTTGTTTCCTGAGATCCAGGATAAATGTACACTGCCGACTCCAGCAATGTAGACTTTGGCGCGCACACGACATACCTACAAGAGCAATGAGTTCCAGAGTGCATAGGCAAAAAAGATACATACGGTGTCTGCGACCTCTGCTTTCTGAAAATTGATCTGCAGGTCACCATTGGGCATCCTCGTGATCTGATCCACTTCGCCGAAAGACTAGGAATAGCGAGGGACGATGGTTAGGAGGGACAAACGAGCGTCTGACGGAACATACTTGACACCACCTCTGAATGGCATCCAATCGCGTGGTGTCATTCAGCGGGATTCCACTGATGACAAGCTTCTTCTTCTTAATCTGCCTTGCTGGGCTGCCGAACGAAGACAAAGACAGCCGATGCCCGCCGGTCTTCCCAGAGAACAAGACGTGCGGGTGCGAATCGTCAGGTTCCTCTACAAAGATCTGACCGAGAGCCCCTAAGTGATCCCGCCGAGACTTGGCAGTGAACGAAAAGCGGGTGGGTGACGAGGGTGACGAAGGTGACGCCGAGTATCGCTCTGGAAGATGTGGCGCCGAAGCGGGGTACTGCGGGCGCAAGGACGGGGATGATGCGGAACCACTATCACTCTTGAAGAATGGTTGTGACACTAGGCCGCTAGCTTGTGACAGAACACGCAGTGAACCGAAAATGGACGATGTCTTCGATGTGGGTGTAGATGGTACAGGCGATTCACCATCCTCGTGCAGGGACATGGTGGTAGGGGTGGTGATAGAGGAGCAGGTGTTGGAAGAGGAGATACTTGGCCGAGATCGTGATCGGTCGGTGATAGAGTCCCCGGGACTTATACGAGCATCTGTGTCTGGGATAGATGCGGTTGAGAAGTGACCCAGAACGCTCGGTCGCCACCGCCACGAAGAGGCGCGAGGAGCGCTGCAGATTTGAGAGACATTTCGAGGTAGTGATGTTTGGAGACTTGTGCTTCGAGAGTGATAGGACGGACTATTCGTTCCTGAGGTGAGGTCACCTCGAGACGGTCGATGAAACATGGAGAGCCTCGACGGGCTGCGTGAAGCCGTAGTCCTCGGAGAGGGTGACACAGAGCGTCTGGAGGGAGGAAGGTATCGTAATGATTGAGGAGGATTGATAAGTCGGACAGTTGATCGGGGGGTAGCTATATCTGTCGACAGATATTCGTGTGGTGGCTATATTGGTACGTATCAGATGACATGCCAACAAGAAGACAAGAAGACGCGAAGGCTGATATTACGAACCTGATCATGGTCAGAGTCTTCTGGAGGACATTCCAGTGCAATGTCTTCGTCGACGACGACATAATCATGCATGCTGTCGGCATCGTCAAAGTCACGGCAGCGAGCGGCCATGTGCAAGTGAGGATATGCGAGGTATGGATTGCTCTGGGTACCGATGGGATCGACATCCTCGAAGTCGAAGATGTCTGGAGGGGTGGACGGCTGGACCTCGAGTAACCAGCGGGAGAGACGGCCGGAGCGACGGCAGAGGGTAGCATCAACGAGAAATGGGACGCGCGGGGACGTGTCTGGTTTGCGGAGAGTCATGGTAGAGGAGGGAGAACTGCCTTGGAGGGTGAAGGTATCGTCTAGAAGCAATTTAACGAGAACACGGTTGATCTGCATGGAAATTCACATACGAGAAGGAGAGGGGTCAGGAGGGGAAGCAAGGGTGAGGGTGAAGTCATCATAAAGGGTAGTAACCGACTTGGGTTGGGGGTGCACCGAATTCGATGTGGAGGCGACCGACAACGAACTGAGGTGGGCGAGGTCAACGGACATCTGAATCGAGCGATGTCCCTCGCCAGGTAGAGTACACGGGTATATCACGAGAACCTGCGAGAAAAAAAGAGGTGGATGTTAGTGCGATTTTTGGGCAAGAAAGACGTTTATCTGTCGTCAAGAGTCATGGAACAAAGCAAGTCGTGAACGAGGACTTGAAGTTGAACATGATGCCCGTCATGAAAAACGTGGCTGGTTCGTTACGACACTTTCCGAAATAGTCAACACTGAAACATCAAGCGAACGAGGCTCAGTCGCGGATCACTTCAGCGCTGATATGATCGCCATGAAACCTGTCTCCATTGTCACTCATCGACGTGCCCAACACCCGCCACGACCCGCTCTACGATGGGCCCGAACAGCTTGGCTGAAGATGTCTCTTGGTACCTCTTTAGGATATCGGACGACCTGAGCTCGATTCCCTCAGCGCTCGGCTCTGCAGCATCAAGCAGCGTCACCAGCTCCGTGTCAACGGGCAGCGCACCAAGAAACGCCAACCCCTCTCGTTTCGCCATCTCCTCTCCCCCCTTGGTCGAAAAGACATTGCTGATCTCGCCGCAGCACGGACAGACATAGCCACTCATGTTCTCGATCAGCCCCAGGACAGGGAGCTTGACGGCGCGGGTGAATGAAAGACACTTTATCGCGTCCAGCAGAGCCACTGCTTGCGGCGTCGTGACAATGATGGCGAACAATTTTGAGTGCACCGGTGCCAGATGTTCCAGTAGCGATAGATGCTCGTCCGAAGTGCCTACAGCATGACACGTCCAGTATTCCCATTGGACGATCAGAGGGAATTCACGAACCTGGCGGAGTGTCTATGATGAGATAGTCGAGTTCTCCCCATCTGACGTCGCTCAGAAACTGACGAATCATGGCGTTCTTCTTGGGACCTCTCCAAACGACGGAGTCGCTCTTCTTCTTCAGCAGGAACCCGACGCTCATGCACGCCAGTCTCGGCTCTCCGTCTTCTCCAGCATCAGCATACACGGGCACCCATCCGTCGCTGCTTTGATGGACTCCATGCCCGTCCAGTCCGAGCATGCGAGGAATGGAAGGGCCTGTCAGATCAACATCAAGAATGCCCACACGGGGGTGAGACGAGAGCGCATGGAGACTGAAGGCAAGCTGAGCGGAGACCGACGACTTTCCTACACCACCTTTGCCAGAGCAGACGACGATGATGTGTCTGACCGTCGCAAGTCGTCGCGAGACGGGCGATTCTACTGACATGGTCATCGCAAAGAGCTAGACACACTTGCAATCACTAATCCTCATTATACATAGCCTACTACCTATCCTCTCCACCCGCCTCGACTCGGCGCCCTCTTTCATCTAACAAACCTACAAGGGATAACACACCCAAGAGGGAAGATGAAAGGACAACAAACTACGCGGAATACGACAAAAGACATGAAAATGGTGGGCAGGTAAGGAGAGAGAGCGCGCTCGACGATATAAAAAATGAAGAGACATATACCAATCACGTCGTGTATGTGGGGGAATGAACATAAAATCCAACAGGAGAAATATCAATCTGTATCAATCGATGACGGGCGCTAGTGATGGTGATAAGACTTGGTAGGCGAAGAATGAGGCAGCCGCCTGACTCGAGGTTTCGCGGCGTGAAAGAAATGAGCGTCCGTACAATACATATCGTGAGGCAACAACATCTTCGTCGATGGCGGGGCGCTCGTTGGCTGTCCTGCGATGTAAAGTGGTTCCAAACGGCGGAGGAACCAGAGCGAATGATTTTGGGCTTGAGATGTGAGCGTGCATGCAAGCGTGAAGAGAGGGGCCATCGTTCAACATGGCGCGCCAAGACCATTTCCTTCCACTCCTTTCCTCCCACAGGAGCGCTCCGCGACCGACCATCATGAACCGATATCCAACAGCGACCGAGCACCCTCCGCAACTACCCTCCGCCCCCTTCT
Organism: Tylopilus intermedius; assembly: GCA_038091255.1. NCBI lineage: Eukaryota > Fungi > Basidiomycota > Agaricomycetes > Boletales > Boletaceae > Tylopilus > Tylopilus intermedius. The sequence continues at coordinate 5,596 of JBBPOD010001389.1, read as the reverse complement.
CGGTCGCACTCGGGGCGTGCCCCGCTTGAATGAAAGAAACAAGGGAATGACATGCGTTTACCAGATATCGCCCTCCCTACCACGGGCTGCACCACGTTGCTGACCTACCGCACCAGGCGCATTAGCCTGCTGCTGGCGGGTGTGCGAACGAAGCCTGTGCAAGCATGTCTCAGCTTCATCAAACACGAGACAAATGAAACATTTTCCATCACCTACATTCTGTCACTCGCACGATGTTCTTCCTCCTCTTGCACCACCTTGCGCCTCCCAGCAGCAGCCTTCTGACTAGCGCCGGTGCTACCATCATCGGGGGCACCACGTTGGACACTCCAATCAAAAACGTAATCATATTGGAAGCCCTCGCGAACGAATAGGTCACGGAAGAGCTTGCGTAGGTAGGAATAATCGGGCTTGTCGTCGAAGCGGAGAGCGCGAGTGTAGTTTAGGAAGATACCAAACTCGTTAGGGAACCCGCGGCAAAGGAGGTCGGTAGGCGTAGTCATCTTCTTTTCCATGATGCGATCATACTTTTGCTTCTTGGTGGCGGCCTTGAGTCCCTGCCACGGGAGAGCACCACGAAGGAAGTACATGAGCACGTAGGCAAGAGATTCCAGATCATCACGACGGGCCTGCTCAACGCCCAAGTGTGTGTTGATGGACGTGTAACGAGCAGTACCAGTGAGGTTCTTGTTTTCCCTATAAGGGATGTGGAGGTGTGTCTTGGGGTCACGGAACTTTTTCGCCAAACCGAAGTCGATCACGTTGACTTGGTTGCCTCGTTTCCCGATACCCATGAGGAAGTTGTCCGGCTTGATGTCACGGTGGATAAAGTTACGAGAGTGAATGTACTCGATGCGGGAGACCTGCGATGTGAAGATGAGCGAAGGATAGTGAGAGAAGAGGAGTGTTATTACCAGCTGATCAGCGAGGAGTAATACGGTTTTCAGGCTGAACTTGCGATTGCAAAAGTTGAAGAGATCTTCGAGAGAGGGGCCAAGGAGATCCAAGACCATTGCGTTGTAATCGCATTCGGTGCCGAACCATCTGACGAAAGGGACACCGACGCCACCCGCGAGGGTCTTATACACCTTGGACTCGTACTCGAGCTGCGGATGTTTGGCCTTGACCGACTCGAGCTTAATGGCAACCTCTTCGCCGGAGATGATGTTAATGCCAAGGTAGATGTCTCCTGTGTGGTGGTCAAAAACGCTGCGAGCGGACAAAAGGTGGCTGCGCACCAAAGGAACCAGAGCCGATTTTCTTGCCGAGTCGGTATTTGCCGCCGACCCGGAGGTCGAGCCGGTGCGCAGGGGTCTCTGCCATGAATAGGTGCAAATGTGTTTACTGGAAGAAAGGGTGAGCACGGGCGAACAGGCGGGAGGTGATAGAGAGCAGGCAAAGGAGCGTGGCTAATAGGATGCAATCGAGGGTGGCTGACGTGCCACTGCGGAATAGCGAGGTGTTCGGATAATGGGAAGAGACAAAGAAAACAAGATACGAGGGGTTGCAAGGGTCTTGATAGTACTCGTCGTGGGTGGTAATAAGACCCGAGTTCAAAGAGTCAAAATGAACGTGTTGCCCTCGAGGCGCCGTGTGTGGTTGGAAGCTGTATGGCAACGACGGGGAGAGGAGGAAAATAAGGGGACACTCACCGAGGGGGTAAAGCTGGATGGAAAGAGGAGGAAGAGAGGCTTGGAGAGGAGGGATGAAAGGAACAGCGAGAAGAAGAGGAAGAGAAGGACTTTGGGAGAGAAACAACACCACGGCTTGCGTGGGAACAAAGGACACTGCCGGAAGACGTCGGAGTTTAAATTATGTGAAAAATAAATAATGAAAATGTGATAACACTTGTAACCGGGCAGAAAAGGAATGCTTGTCATCCTCGTCGTCGAGCGGACTTTCTCAACTTGACCTCTCACTCTTTCCTGTCAGTCCTTCACTACATACCCATACTCACATGGCCTACCCACGCCAGCACGATCCTTATGGCCAGGCGCCGCAGACAGTGGTTCCAGATTACCCCCCGGCTCCCATCCAACACAACCAATATGATACCCACTGGGAGACCAAGTCTGCGCATTCACTCCAGAGCAGCTTTCATGGTTCCCAGGTCCACCTCAACCACGAGTATACCGCGAGCCGTCCGGACCTCCGCTATCACGCTTCTCCTCCAGCCAACTACAATGCCTATCCGCCAAATTACCCTCCCTTGCAACCCCCTCATATGGTCAGGGAGATGAGCATGGGATACTCCGTTGCAAGAGAGAAACTCATGAAACGCCGTTCTATTCGACACGTTGAGCTTCAGCACGGCAATTTGGTCCTGGACGTCCAAGTACCTAGTCACATCGTTCCAAAGGGAATGTCCGACGTGGAGGAAATGACAAAAATGAGGTACACCGCTGCCACATGTGATCCAGACGAATTCATGCGCAAAAAGTACTCTCTTCGGCCCTATCTGTATGGTCGTCGTACCGAGCTCTTCATCGTCATGACAATGTACAACGAAGACGAAGTCCTTTTCGTCAGGACTATGAACTCGTGTGTTCCACTCTCCGTCAAATGATATCATCCGTCATCTCTCCACAGGGTCATCAAGAACATTGCCCATCTTTGCAGTCGGAACCGTTCCAAAACTTGGGGTCCGGATGGCTGGAAGAAAGTGGTTGTTTGTGTTGTCTCTGACGGACGCAGCAAGATCAACAAACGCACCTTGCAAGTTCTTACTCTGGTACAGTTGATGTTTGTCTTCGTCAACCGCCGTTGTCCAACCACCCACTAGATGGGTTGTTACCAGGAAGGAATAGCCAAGGACTCGGTGGCAGGCAAAGACGTGACAGCACACATTTTCGAGTGAGTGCTGTTTGATGCTACCTTGTGATCCACAAGAAGACACACTATTTCAGATACACCACAAATGTCGTCGTGACGGAAACCGGTGAAGTTTCGTCCGGTGCCTGCCCAGTACAAGTCCTGTTCTGCTTGAAAGAACAGAACAAGAAGAAGTTGAACAGTCACCGGTGGTTCTTCAACGCCTTCGGTCCTTTGATCAACCCTAATGGTCCGTGAAAGTCATCCTGGTTCAGTCGCTTCTCCCTCAAAGATGGGTTTGTAGTTTGCATTCTTTTGGATGTCGGAACGAAGCCGACGGGCACTTCACTCTATGAGCTCTGGAAATGTGAGTGATGCTCATTCTCTCTATTTCTCGCTGACCATCATGCAGGCTTTGACAAGCACTCGGGTGTTGGAGGAGCATGTGGAGAGTAGGTCATCCGATTGGACAATGGACACCTGATAAACGGAACTACTCCCAGAATTTGCGTTGATACTGGCAAAGGTTGCTCGCTGCTACTCACTAGTCCTCTGGCGGCCTCGCAGAACTTCGAGGTACAGTGCACGCCATTTCACTTTTGCCCCTTCGTTTGACAGACGCTCCCAGTACAAAATGTCTAACATTCTCGACAAACCACTCGAGGTTTGGTGACTATCTACTTGTTGGCTTAGTTAACATTAACTTCTATAGAGCGTCTTCGGATACATTAGTGTGTTACCGGGTGCCTTTAGCGCATACAGGTACAAGGCACTTCTGAACGGACCCGATGGTAAAGGCCCGCTCGCGTCGTACTTCAAGGGTGAGGCGATGCATGGTGGAGGCACCCATACTGCTGGACTTTTCGGTCAGGCCGTGTTTGTTGGTTTTCCTTCGACAGCTTTTAACACTACCAATCAGAAAGAAACATGTATCTTGCTGAAGATCGTATTCTGTGCTTCGAGATCGTAACGAAGAAGCGCGAGGGATGGATGTGGGTTCTTTCAGCTCCGTGTCGACTTATAAACTTATAATCTGCAGCTTGAAATATGTGAAAAGTGCCAAGGCGTCTACAGACGTACCAACAACGGTGAGCCAGTAAAAGTCTCGAGTTTGACAATGATCTGTAACTCTTTTTCAGGTTCCTGAATTCATCTCCCAACGTCGTAGGTGGTTGAACGGATCGCTCTTCGCTTCAATCCATGCGACGATATTTTTCTACAAAATCTGGACATCGGGGCAGAATCCCATTCGGATGCTTTTTCTGCAGGTATTTGCACCAATACTGGGTTGGTTAGAACTTGACCAAGTTCTCAAACCCAGATTGAATTCATCTACAACGCCATCCAGCTTCTTTTCACCTGGACCTCACTGGCCAATTTCTACCTTGCCTTTTTCTTCGTAAGTACTCGAAACACAATGTTCTCCCAAACAGACTGACTCAGCGTGATTAGTTGGTTTCATCTGCAACAGCACCTGGTCAAAATAACGCCTTCAACTTCCTTAGCTCAGGCGTTGGTCAAATCATCTTTGAGGTGTTCTTGAAGGTTAGCTGCCTATTCTGGTCCGTAATTTCAGGATTCTAACAGATCCACCAGCTATATATCGCCCTTCTCTTTGTTACAACTGTGTGTTCCCTTGGGAATCGCCCTCAGGTTGGTCGGTCGTAAACCCGTGGCACAAAAAACAGCTAAGAGACTCCCACAGGGATCAAAATGGATCTATGCACTTGCGATGATCCTCTTTGGGTTCTGCAATGTGATTACTTTGTATTGCGCGGGCTACACGGTTTACCTTGCCGTTCCTCACTCTGCCGCCGGCTGGAAAAACATTCCCAAGTGTGTGGCACTTTCTCTGCTCAACACTTATTCGCTGAATGCCAAAAAGTCTTGTGGTTACCAATCAAGCATTCCGCGAGATTGTTATTTCATTAGCAGCGACCTATGGGCTCTATTTCGTTTCTTCATTGATGCATCTCGAACCGTGGCACATGTTCACCTCCTTCATCCAGTACTTGTTCCTTTTGCCCAGTTGTGAGTGTGTTCCATTCGTGTGCAGCCAAAGAGACTGACGTGAATGTGGAAGATGTGAACATTCTGAGTGAGTGACTTTGAGACTAGCTCTATCAGGAGTGACGAACCTTACGATCCATTGATCGCTAGTGATGTATGCCATGTGTAATTTGCACGATGTTACATGGTACGAATATCCACTTTTAATATCGAACGGGACTTATACCACACAGGGGTACCAAGGGTGACAACACCGCCCCTAAGGACCTGGGTGGTGCGAAGAAGGTCAAAGGCGACGGCGGCAAAGAAATGATGGAAGTTGAAATCCCCACTGCGCGTGAAGACGTCGATCAACTGTGGGCCGCGTCACGTGCCGCACTCAAAGCGAAGGCACCAGAGAGCAAACAACACCGTGATGCAGCAACCAAACAGTCCGACCACGATCGCAACAGTCGTACGAACGTAGTCCTTGCGTGGGTCGCCACGAACATGCAAGTATCGTCCTTTTCATATCAGCTGCCACCAATTAACAGTTAATCAGGGTCATGATTCTTGTCTTTACATCCTCCGCCTTTTTGACTTGGGTGAATGAGCATGTCGAGAAGACGCAATCGTCCAATTTCAACCCATACCTCAGTTTCCTTTTCTTTGCGCTGTAAGTTCAGGTGATGAGTTGTGGCTTCGCGGTGCTGACACTGTCTTGTGTGTACCTTCGTAGTGCTGGCCTGTCTGCCGTGCGCTTCCTTGGTTCCTTGCTATACCTGATCTTCAGATT
>JBBPOD010001388.1:0-10096 GCA_038091255.1 Tylopilus intermedius | reverse complement strand
ACAACCGCTGTCGGAAGAACGGGCGATCAAAAGGTCGTGGAGGACTCATTGGCGGTGGACAATGTTACTGGTCAGGGGGTCGAGGCTTCTGCCTAGGCTACGGCTTTTATGTTTCTATGATATCGCGAGCATCAGGTTTTTAACGTAGATAGTCGTGCATGCTTTAGTTGCAATTGCATGGTATCATACATTCAACAGCGGCAGACAGGACAGGTATCACGAGCTTCTACTACGGCGATGTAACTCCGGATCGACAAATTTCATGCGCCCACGGCCTGACCAGGCATTGCACATCAAAAAGGTTATCCAATCAGCATCAAATCAGCATACCTTTGAAACGAATTCCTTGCGTTGAATTTGTTTTTTCGTCCATTTGCTGTATGCGTTCAAACTCTTTGCGTCGAGCCTCTGTCATTCGTTCGTGTTCCTCGCGTTCCAGACGAGCATCGTATTCCTCTTCTGTCTCTCGTAAACTGTTGTGGCTCTCTAGCGTGCGAGATTTCTCATGCTTGGGTTCGGGTGGGGAGACCTCCATTTTCGGCTTCTTGGGGTGACGCTCGCGGTCTAGACTACGCGAGCGGGAGCGATCATCACGACGCTTGCGGTGCTTGGTACTTGCCCCTGGGTGAAGATGAGTAAATCATGTTGTCTTCAAGATGAAAGGGATAAAATTACGTCGAGATTGTTCCGTTGGCTTTGGCTTTCTCAGCTCGAGTTCCCCGCAGTTTGAGATCACAATCGGTATTTGTGGTCGATCCTTCGCGTCTACAGGCACTTGCGCTAGTTTTTCGACCACGTCTCCGTAACCCCTGATGACCTTTCCAAAGACGACGTGTTTACCTGACATTCGAGTGAGATTGCGATCAGTTGGAACTCAAAAAGCTTTACCGTCCAAGTGGGGACATTCCTTTAGCGTAATAAAGAATTGAGATCCGTTGGTATCAGGCCCCCGATTGGCCATGCATAGGAGTCTGTGGCAATTGAGATATCAGGAACATTGTATGTGAGGTAGGGCGCTCAACACACCCTTCAGAGTCGAGAGGTCTCGACAGATCTTCATCAGGGAATTGGCCCCCGTAGATTGACTCCCCTCCAGTTCCATTGTGCTTCGTAAAGTCTGGCAACGGTGAGCGAGGAAGGACACGATTGTAGACGAAGACAGACCTCCTCCTTGAATCATGAAGTTGTCTATAGACCGGTGGACGATGCTGTTTTTGTAATACAGCGGTCGCTCCGAAACAACAGATAGCCCCTTCTCTCCTGTACATAGTGCGCGGAAACTCCAAATTTCTCAGTTCTTATCCACGTCGAATCTTGGACCTGTAGGAATGGCTTACTTTTCTGCAGTCTTTGGGGCGGTTTCGTTGAAGAGTTCAAAGATGACTCTAACGCACGTATAAGCATACTTTGAATGTCAGTCGTAGATACCATACCTTCCCGCTGGATCAGAACCAACTGAAAAGTCGAAGAAAACGCGTGGACGAGGCATACCACTGGAACTACACTTAGTAGTACAAGCGGGTGGCAGGACTTCAAGTCAGAATTACATAATAACAATTGAGGCCCGACATTACTGACTTGCTCCTGGGCCAAGCAAGCACTTGCCAACTCCAAGTACGTACCGCAGCAAGCATTACCGAATCGGCGGCAGGAGCTGATTGCTCTTCAACCAAGGATCTGAGAGCTTTTAAGCCACTCGTTTGAGCATATCAATCTTTCAGACCTCGTGTTCTCGGATAACCTCGCGGTCAAGTCAGGTCGGTCGCATCATGCTTGCCAAGTACTGTAAAGGCTTAGCGGCCATGCTATTTCCTAGTGGGGACCCTAAATCAAGCCCACCTCAGTGCATGGCACTGCTTGTTCTTCCATACTTCCCACACTTGGCTCCCCTTCTCATTGCAGTCTCCCATCCACCAACACTCCATCAGAATCAGTGTCGCGCGATATGAGACATTTTCACGTTGTTGTCCTCGGAGGTGAGTAGATCAGTGGCTTTATATGTTGCGATGGTGCTTATGTCTCCTGAACCCAGCCGGTGGGGTGGGGAAATCGGCTTTAACAGTGCGATTCGTGCAAGATGTCTTTCTCGAGAACTATGACCCAACTATAGAAGGTGCTGCTTGTCATTGCGCTCCGGACCTATGGGTCTAACTCAGAACTCCTATAGAAGCATACAGACGTACAATCGACGTCGATGGTATGAAGACTTCGGTGAGCTCGTGTGTGTTCTACCCCAGTCAAATCCAGCCTTGCATGGGAATCTTGTTCTTATACTTATCACCCAGCTTGAAGTGTTGGATACTGCGGGCGCCGAACAATTCACTGCACTCAAAGAACTTTATATCAAGGTAATAAACGTCCTCGGTGAAGCTCGCATGTTACTCATGCCCATATCCATGACTCTTTAGTCCGGTCAGGGCTTTGTTCTAGTTTACAGGTAGCTTTCTATCCCTTGTTTTCTTCTGTCGCTTATCTGTCTTCAAGTCTCACTCAAGAGGCAAGCCTCCGTGAAGTGGACACTCTCCGCCAGCAGATCTATCGCGTAAAGGGTGGTGACATTGTAATTGATTCTTCCGCCTTGATATCGTGACTGGATATTGAATGCTGATGAACTGTAGACCGTTCCTATCGTCGTCGTCGGCACCAAATTGGATTTAGTCGCTGAACGAGAAGTTTCTCGCAGCACGATTCAGTCGTTGGTGACCCGCTGGGGTATTCCCTTTTATGAGACCTCCGCCAAGCGTAACTGGCATATATCGGATGTGTTCCATGACCTCGTGAAGCATATGCTCGCGCGGTATCCTGACGATCCTCCGAGTAAGAGGCCCATCCGGTTTCGCAAACCATGCACCGTTATGTGAGGTTATGTTCGCATTGTGTTTGTATGCCACTCAATACTTGCATGTCTCGCATTATCCTACTACATCTGGAAAGGTAGCATACATGTTATCATCTCATGTACAATCGCATTCTATACCCTGAACCAGATCCCACTATTACTTATACCATAATTGACTCTGAGTCAGCGCGCGTAATGTTACATAATGAGGACCTTGCTGTGTGGTTACGTAATATATTTGCGTATGCTTGGCCATTTTTCTTCAAGTGGCCTCGCACCGTCTTTCTTGCACCCAACTTGCACCACACCTCACAGTCTTTCTGTTCCACGTCAGCTTTGTCATTCTCCTAGAAAATTTGAACGATGGTGCGTCCAAATTTTCGCTCCAGTAAGAAGCTCATTCATATGTTTGCTTTTAGAGTCATAGTAATGGTTACGGTGGCGGTTATGGAGGAGGATACGGGAGCCATGGTGGTGGCGGCGGTGGTTGGGGTGGCTCCGATGACCGAATGGGTAATCTAGGAGGCGGTCTGCGCACCATCGACTGGTCCTCGCAAAAGCTGGAACGCTTCGAGAAGAACTTTTACGTGGAAGACAAACGGATTTCGGCCCTCACCGAGCGAGAGATCGAGGACTTCAGGCGAAGCAAAGATATTAAGGTAAGATTGCACCTTGCTGTACTGATGTTTCGGTACGCTCATTTCCTTTTCAAGGTCCAAGGGCGTGGAGTCCCAAGGCCAGTGCGGACCTTCGATGAAGCTGGTTTCCCGGAGTACATCATGTCCTCCATCCGTGCTCAGGGCTTCACCACACCCACACCAATCCAATGCCAAGCGTGGCCAATGGCGTTGAGCGGCAGAGACGTCGTTGCGATTGCGCAAACCGGAAGTGGCAAGACGATCTCTTTTGCCCTTCCCGCCATGCTCCATATCAATGCGTGAGTACATGTTATTGTTCAGTTGATTTTTGGCTTATCTTCGCAGTCAACCTTTGTTGGCTCCTGGCGATGGGCCTATCGCCCTTGTGTTGGCCCCCACTCGTGAGCTCGCGGTGCAAATTCAACAAGAATGTACAAAGTTTGGGTAAGTGAATGCGGCATTATTTACTGATTCAGATCTCAAAGATTTTGCAGGGCGAGCTCTCGCATCCGTAACACTGCCATCTACGGGGGTGCTCCCAAGGGACCTCAAATTCGTGATTTGCAGCGCGGAGTCGAGGTCGTAATTGCGACACCTGGTCGGCTTATCGACATGCTAGAAACCCAAAAGACCAATCTCCGGCGCGTCACTTATCTGGTGATGGACGAGGCGGATCGCATGCTTGATATGGGCTTTGAACCGCAGATTCGGAAGATTGTATCTCAGATCCGACCGGACCGTCAGACTCTGATGTTTAGCGCGACGTGGCCGAAGGATGTGCAAAAGTTGGCTAATGTATATGCTTTTCCTTACTAGCTCCGCATGTTGCTGATGTGACTTTTGCAGGACTTCTTGAGGGACATGATCCAGGTCAACATTGGGTCCATGGAGTTGACTGCCAACCACAACATCCAGCAAATTGTCGAGGTCTGCAGCGATTTTGAGAAGCGGGCGAAGTTGATCAAGCACTTGGATCAAATCAGCTCTGAAAATGCCAAGGTTCTGATCTTCGTGGGGACAAAAAGGGTCGCTGACGACATCACGAAATATTTGAGACAAGATGGCTGGCCCGCTTTAGCGATACACGGAGACAAAGAGCAGTGAGTCATGCCTGCTCTCTCTGGCGAAGGAGAATACTGATTTTTCATAGGCGCGAGCGTGATTGGGTCCTTGGGGAATTCAAGGCAGGACGTTCTCCAATTCTGATCGCCACGGATGTTGCTTCGCGTGGTCTAGGTATGTTTTCTCCCTTTCCCCAAGCGCTCCATCTGGGACTATGTGCGTGTGAACGCGAGCAATTTGCGAGGTTTGGCGGTAAATTGCTAACGGGGTCTTTTTCCCCAACCTGCTGCTCGCGATTACCATCCACAGGACATTGGCTTTGGAACGGGAACTTGATTCCAAGGCTGTCGAGGTTTCCCAGTCGTCTATTGTCCGCTCTAATGGCAAACAACCTCCATACATGTTGGTTTCGAATGGGCTCGCCCCACAACACGAACGAACACATGGCAGGTTTGGACACTAGATCTCGGTGACTTTCCTCTTCGGCCGCTGCTACAATGTTTCCAGTCCCTGTTTTCCTGGCCGCGATGTTGCTTACGCCTGTGGAGTCAGCCTCCCAGTGCTGTCTGCTACTGTGTCCTGTCCACAGAAGCGCTTGTATCCTTGTCGTTGTCTTTTATTGATGTTGTATGTGCTTCATGTTCTTTAATTGGGTGTTGTTATCGCCTTCCTCGCTGCTCCCCCACGATTTAATTCCGGGGTCTGCGCCAAGATGTCAAGGATGTTGGTTATGTCATCGTAAGTTCTTCCTTATTGTATCATCGCATTTTAATGATGTGTTTTCTAGAATTATGATTTCCCCAACAACTGTGAGGATTATATCCATCGCATCGGTCGCACTGGGGTATGTTATATACTTGGTCCCTCTCCTCTAAAACTAATCTTCGTACCACTAGCGTGCCGGTATGAAGGGTACATCGTATACGTACTTCACCACTGACAATTCCAAATCTGCTCGAGAGCTAATTGGCATCTTGCGGGAGGCGAAGGCTCATGTTCCACCGCAACTGGAAGAGATGGCAATGTACAGCACAGGTGGTGGTCGGAGTATGTACCTTTTCCTAGATCTATTCTCAGCACTGATGGTAACTTCTAGGCCGTTATGGTAATGGCCGTGGGCGAGGTGGTGGTGGTGGCGGCTCACGGTACGGGGGTGGGGGTTATGACAACTCTTATGGTAATGGCAATGGCAGGGACAGATGGTGAAGTAAGCCATTTCTTTTGCATTGGTAGCATAGATTGCTGCTGTGGCGGTGTATACCATTTGTAGAGCCTGTTTTTGTGTAATCCCTTGGCAATGTTCATGCACACTCATGTGGCAATTAAATTGAAAATTTGGGAATGCTTAACCTTGCTTTGGGCAGTCCTTATAATGCAGTTGTAATGTAACATTTTTGAGCACTGATTGGCTGACCCAAGATCATCTCAGTTATCATATTTGAGATGGCCAGTCCATTTTTGTCTGGTGGATGCAGAATGATATGGTAGAAAATCAAATAATCCAGTGTGAAAAATTAGTTCATTGGACTGAAGAAATCTGACCCATCAGTGACATCACATCTTGAAAGTTCCTGCCATAAAATTCCTATATGTATACACTGCACCTTGCTTGGCAAGATTTATATTCCACTTTGTCTTATATATGCTGGTTGTGTCAAACCAGATAGCTGCCACTCTTGAGTCATGGTAGGCATTATCAATAAACTCTGGAGATACTCAGACTAAAGGTCAACCCTGATACTTGGATTGGACTAGGATGAAGTGATGATGAATTGCTTAGAACTGGCTTAGTGATACAAGTACAGATAGAACCCTTTATTAGGATATGGAGGTGTGCACAGAATGTCCATGTACATATAGTACAAGAAAACAAAAGCAATGGTGTGATTGTGAATTAGATCACAGATCTCCATGGCCACATAAGTGTCAAACCTTAATCCTGAACCTTAGACTTGTTTAGTACTTAGCAGAAAACACAAAGCCAAGCCTTGTTACTTCAGAAAGAGATCAATACATACTATACTAGGCTGATCTACTATATCCACTTCTCTGAATCCAATCTGGCCATAAGCTGATGATAGAATAACACTATCAAGTTGTATGTTGCTACTGAGTAATGTAGTAAACTGGTGGTTCCAGTTGTTCCTCCTTTCATGATAATGGGTAGCTAAGATGTTTGTCTTGGATATGGATAGATAATCAACAACAATCAACAAAGGAATGCCATTGTTGGTACTAGATCATAGGAAACTTGTTTGGTGATTTCCTAAATAAGAAAATAAGGTGGCTGTGCTGTGTTGTGTGGAAAATGCTTAGTTGATGTGCTAATTTCCTAGATATGTAGGTGAGAGATAACACTCAGTGGTTAATTATAGCACCCAGTATGTATCTCAGGAAACCTTCACATCATATCCAGAATAATCTACACTAACTGGGCTAACACTGCATTGATTTGGATTTGCTTTCTTGTCATATCTTTGATCTTTCAAATATATTTGCATTTGACTTTTGGTTATCTTATACTATCTCTTATAGTAGCTGAATGACCTCTCTTTATAGGCCTTTAGCACCAGGCTGTCATATCCATGCAGAGTCCCACCCCCTCCAATCATCTCTGGCCTACTCCAACCCATCTCTAAACTTATCCATCACCTCAGACTTGCTTGGACTTGTAGGATCTCCACATTGGAACTCTCATGCACTGCCCTCCATATCTCTGTTTGGTATTGTCCTTGTTCTCCAACCCTTCATTCTAATTACTTTACAATCCTTGCTTATTCACTGCTCCATATGTATGTCCTATGCTCTGACCCTATGCTCCATGTGTTCCTCATCATTCCCCATTTGAACTCCAATTGGACTTCCTGTATTTAAATTCATAGTTCTTCTCATGTATTTCCTTAGTTCAAATACCATCTGAATCACCTCCTTGCATCAGTTCCTGATCCTCCTTTGTTTTCCTCTGTTCTATCTCTGTCTCTTCTGCCTCACCTCTGTCACCTCTGTCTCTGAAATAGAGGACAACTAAGTCATTGACAAGGGTGTAACACACAAGTCTTGTGCTGAAGTCCTTCTAAGTCCCTCCACTCTGTATCTCTGTTGGATCTCCAGTTCACCTTTGCACTAACCCCCTTCTTGTACCTTGGACCTCTGTTAGACTTGTGCCTGGGAGGAACCAGATTTGACACAGGCTGCATTTTTCTGATTTACATAAACATGGGTTGGAATGCTAAGATCCATTGGTGAATGGCAGGTACTTTTGGTAGGTATGCATTGAGACAATAGACCCATCAAGAGATAGAGTATGATTTATAAAGTTTGCAAATCACATGCTTGGAGAGTTTGTTGTACCTTCTAGGAAATAATTGCTTTGAATTTCTGGATTCCAGAGTGATTCAAACTTGCTTAGGCTAATGATAGCATAGCTTGATACAGGCTCCTACACAGCTCCTAGTGGTGAATTGCAAGGCTTTATCCTAGTGCATATTAGGTAGTGCATATTAGGTAAAGTCATATGATCTTTTCAAACTCCTCAACTTTAATAGTTCTTGCATTTACCATGGGGAGGTAAAATTTCAGTACACAAATTATAACTCCACTGGCAGTCTGTCTATAGGTGCAAGCTTTACAAGAACAGTCAAATCAGTTAGCCTGCCCATGTCAGACTCCACCAATCAGTGGAGTTTTATCTGATCCATATGCTGCTACAACTGATGATGGTCATTTTCACATGTGGTCAGGCCTGTCTCTGTTGAGCCAGGTGAGAGTTGCTGCAAAGGCAATAACACTTGTGCAATGCTATCAGTATTGTATCACTGATCATTAACTGGTGGTGGCTGATCAGAACCATCACCCAGAGAGTATAGCTCATATTTGTTCATAATATTAATGGCTGCTGATGTTGGTATGCTGCTGCAAGGGCAATATTGTGTTACTGGTGATGTATTGGTGAGTTGTATTGACCAGAACTTGTCAATCCTGATAACACATACCTATGGTACATTGTCTGGTGGTGGCTGATCAGAACTTTCATCCAAAAAGTATAACTGATACTCTTTCACAATGATGACATTGGGATGATCCTGGTATGTGCCTGGCACAGTGGTTTCCATAGACAAGCCCTCTGCCAGTGTATTGCCACTAGTAAAATAATGGATCACAAAACTCTAGTCAACTACTTGAATGACCATGTTAAATAACTAAGACACCAATGATGAAGATAAAGTAGCAGATGTGGCCCTCTGTTTCTGTTTGGTGCATTTCTGATGAATTCTTGCCAGAGTGCTATCCTTTGATGGCAAGCACTCAAGATCAGAATATAGTGGAAATACAGTGACCTGTCTGAAACTAGTAGTCAATGACGAGAATGATACAAGGAGTTAAATTCATGAAGGTCACCTGTTCCACCATGTTAGGAGCTGGTTGACTTTTTATTTTTCTTCCAGGTTGTTCAACAAATCCAGAAGGCTGGGGTAGAACCACTCTGAATTGGTCACAAGGTCCATGTGAGAAAAAACCTGTGTAGAAGTGAGGGCAAAATGTGTTTAGAAAATAAGAAGACCTATTAGTTCTGGTGAGTGAGTTATTGATGAGACTTAAATAAACCTGGGTAGCAATATAAGCAATCAACACCTTGGTTCACAGCATGCATACTGTGGATATGTGCATTGCCTGAATGAGTCACCTTTGGTTCCTGGTTGACAGAACTAGGAGACATGAAGATATGTTTGAAGGCCTGTGTGGGGGATATGTCATTTTGAGAAAGGGATGTTTAAACACTACTCACAGAAATGAGAAGACCACTGCATAATAGCCCATTCCAAGGGTCTTCAGGATCATAGTAAGCATAATTTGCATACAGGAAGATGGGTGTAAGGTGTTAGTATCCTTATTCCTCAAGATCACGCTGGTGAAGTGAACCATTATGGATTTGCTGTATGACAACATAGAGGTAGGAAAAGGATGGGGAGCTTGTTGCCATGACACTCTCCATTTATCTACTGACTACAGCACATGTGATATCCTTTGTCACATGTGCCTGATTGACATATCGATCACCTATTGGCTCGCAATGACCTGTGACCTGTAAGTACCAGATTAGGGGCCTTAGGCCCCTTACATCCTCCCTGTTTGAGGTGCATCATGCCTCAGTACAAAGCAAAACAAAATAAATGAATAACATTCATCATGATATATGAATGAGAAAGTCATAGATACAAGAGGAATTGTTGGTATGATAAAGGGAAATCAGTCATGAAAGTAGATCAAAGTAAATATACAAGAGATCAGAGGGGGTTATGCCCCTTGAGTAATGATACAAGTCCAAAACATCAGTGGGGTTATGCCCACAAGTATGAGGAGCTGCTGCTCCGATTGTACTGTACTTTACATCTGCACCAGCCCTGCTGATTCTGCTTCCTCTGTGAGTGTGACATTGTAGTCACCGTGTGGGATACACATGAGGTCGTATGTGAGTGCAGCCTTGCTGAAGTGCACAAGGAGATCATTGTCCCTCAAGGCTCCTGGGGATATGTTAAGTGGGGGTATATCTCCCACA
>JBBPOD010001387.1:0-10097 GCA_038091255.1 Tylopilus intermedius | reverse complement strand
TGACAAGATACACATCTTCCGCGCCGGCGCGCATCCGCGTGTATGCGTCGTTGTGCACTCAAACACGCGTTCGCGATCGCGCATGCCGGGGCACCACAACATGCTTGGATGATCCGGACGCGTGTATTCCCCGAGTCACGCAAAGCGTACGTTCTCCAACGCTGGCTTCATACCACCATCCAGGGCTGTGGACAGGTGTTGACCTGTGGCGACCTGTACGCGCACGTCCCGGATGCAAGTGTCCAGTGAAGACGTGATATCGCTTACGACCGACCAGACTCGTGCGACGACTGGGCCGAGTATTATGTACATCCAGGACTCCGACCGCCTTCTGTCGTGCCAATCTGTCGTCCCCCGTTATCCAGGTCGTCATGGATGTCCTCACGTCCGTGTATCGCCCTCCCCTGGCGACTCGTGTGGGCTTCCACGCCGTCGCCGAAATGAAATTTACCGGTGCCAGTGGGTGATGGACCCACCCCGATGATCGTATCACACCTTATCACACTTCTGCTATGTATCGAGGCCACCGGGCCTTCTCGGCGCAACAAACCCCGGCCGGTCTTACTAGACCTCGCGAGAACACGTCATCGACTCGGAGGTCTTTCCACGGGCGCCGGTGCACGCAGACAACGCGCGTTCGAGATGACGCCACTGGCATCCCAACGACGATGGTCGGCCTCGGCAACCTGACCCGGCGGAATGCCAGTGGGTCCAAGGTACACGCGTTCACACGCGTTGTCGTGATCCGAGTGACGACGACCGTGACGGGTGTGAGAGTGTGGATGCTGGCCGACGGGATACATCCAAGGCGCCACAACGGGGTGCACACTCCGACTCACGAAATTCGCGGATGCTCAACGTTCAGAACATGCGTGTATTAGATATCCAATTGCCCTTCCGCAGTATTCCACATGATTCTATAGTATCGACATTTGACATGGTATGGAATTATGCAAAAATAGTATGAAAGCTAGTTCGTAGCATCCAAGTAGACCGATAGTATGAGAAGGGAAGTGAGTACTCCGATTAGCGTCTACTTCTTGCTCAATGCCTGTAACTGAACAAATTCATAATAGTCTCCGCGTAATGATAGCAGCTCGTCGTGGGTTCCAGCTTCGCTAACACGACCTTCTTTGATGAAGTAACTACAATGACACAATGAGCGACGCGACATGGGAAGCAAAAAATGATGACCCACATGCAATCAGCATTCTGAATGGTGGATAGTCGGTGGGCGATAGCGATCGTTGTGCGACCCTTGGCAGCCTGGTCAAGGGCTTCCTGGACGACCTTCTCCGAATTGGAATCCAATGCGGATGTCGCTTCGTCCAGCAACAGAACCTTTGGATTTCGTAACAGTGCACGGGCAATAGCGATTCGTTCTAGTGACTGTTAGATGTAGTCGAGAACATACTTGGAAAAAGGCTGCTCACGTTTCTGACCGCCCGAGAGTTGTGAACCCTTACCGCCAACTTGAGTGTCGAAGCCACTGTACGATGTCAATAGACGCTCCTCAAGAGTGAGTATGCACTCACTCGGGTAACGACTGGATGAATTCCAAAATATTTGCATCACGACAAGCCGCTTCGATTTCTTCTTGTGTGACCTCGGATTCAGGTTTGGCTGCGCCAAGCGAGATGTTGAAACGGACTGTGCCAGCGTACAACGTCTAAGAAAGAACAGCGGCTCAAGTCACGT
Source organism: Tylopilus intermedius (assembly GCA_038091255.1). Taxonomy (NCBI): domain Eukaryota; kingdom Fungi; phylum Basidiomycota; class Agaricomycetes; order Boletales; family Boletaceae; genus Tylopilus; species Tylopilus intermedius. Next base: position 8,399 of record JBBPOD010001387.1, on the reverse strand, counting down.
TGTAGTATTTAAATTAAGACGTGGTACTGACCGGCTCCTGGGAAACAAGCGCAATCTGTTTCCGGTATTCCTGAATGTTGAGCTCATTGATGGCCTCTCCATCAAGAAGAACCCGACCGGATAGAGGGTCGTAGAAGCGCTCGATCATCTGAATGCTGTAGGAATTATCAGAGGTTGTCGACGCGATCTCAATAGGACCTACACCGTGCTTTTACCACACCCACTGGCACCGACGAGAGCGACGTATGTACCAGGTTCGGCTTTGAACGAGAGATCTCGCAGCACGCGAACGCCCGGTCGCGTAGGGTATCGGAAGTACACGTTTTCAAACCGGATCTGACCCCGCGCTTTCTCTTCCCGAGGCCGTTTGCCATCGGTGGACTCGGCGTCAATTTCCGGAGTAGAGTCGATCAACTTGACAATCGAGGCAGCTGCACCATGGGCCGAAGAGATATCGGGCGCAAAGGCAAAGATATTGCCTGCCTGCATCGCTCCAAATGTTGTGCTCTATGGAGGTCGCTTAGCATTCGAAAACCAGGACGGAAAATGCGGCGCACCATGAGAGACACGAAAAACGCCATCGTACTGATTTCCATATAAGAGACGAGCCGCGCGCCATACCAAAAGACCAGGGCAATGACGAAGAAGGTTATTGACTGCGAGAACGCATACATTAGGCTGCCCCACTTCGTGCTCTTGTTCGAGTTTCGAAGTGGCTCTTCTAGACTTTGACTGTATAGTCTCAGGCAGTCTTCCTCCCGCGTAAGGGAGGCGACAGTACGGATGGAAGCAGCTGCCTCGCAAGCCAGCTGAGCCGAAGTCTCGTGTGCGCGTTTGTTTTTCTGGTCTTTCAGGACCACCACTTGCTGTGTGATTGTTCAGTAGGTGAAGAAAAAAATGCCATGGGGGCAACCCACCAAGCGAATATAACCGGTCGAAATGAGGAAAGGAATGCAGGCTAAAACGTTGTCATGTGTCATCAGCCACCGCACAGCGGATTGAGCAGGATCACAAACCCATGCCGACCAAAGCGGGCTTCCACGCATAAACCAAGCCAATTATCGAGCCACCGATCAGAGTGGTCGCGGACTGGACAAGACTGGATGCCTGTTAGAGTTCTAACGAATATAAAGCCAAACTAGTACTCACGACCCGAAAGTGATGCCAGCCAACCCACTAACCTTCTGCGGGTTGTCACTCAGACCGGCAGTGAGAGAGCCGGTCTACTCAGAGTTCAGTCAGAAGAGGCTTAGTAAACGAAACTACGACTCACGTTATGCTCCTCCTTGTCGAAATATTCGACTGTTGAGAGCAGTACGTAAATGAAAAACACAATATACATAGAAGAAAGACTCACTATCCTGCCTCAGGATGGCTTTGAAGCTGACCGAGCGCATCTTGGACGTTAAGATAGAACCGGCGACCGAGAAGAAATAATTTTGAAAAGCAAAGGCAAGGGCCGAGAAGATAGCGATGAGGAAAAACCTTGGCCAGCATCAGGTGTATATCCCAATCGAAGCATGGTGACTGCTCTTACCATAACGCGTTCCTGTCCCCCTCATATCGTCGAGCAGCGGCGGTGGGCTGGGAGAATGACGAAACGGCTTGACCTATCGAAAATAAACGTGAGAGAATGACTAGGAGCAGGGCAAGGTGGCTCACCATAAACGATACCGAAAGCTGGGTAAACCATTCCTGTCACTGTTCAAAGATGGGTTTCAGCTGTGAAGAATTCCACAGAGCAAGTAGACTCACTCATAGCGAACACCGTACCCACTGCATACCTCCATAACCCCTCGCGGTTAAGGAGCCCGATCCTCATGAAGAGGTAACGCATGCTGTACTTGTCCTCATCGACCTCTTTTTGTCTTCTTTCCTTGTTCCTCTTCTGGGCAAGATCGGAAGCGACGGACTGAGTCGTACCCTTGCGGGCGAGCGGTATCTCCTCTTCGACATCCTTTTCAGTGTCTGCTTCAACAGTGACGTCCGTGGAACTGCTGGCGTCCTCCTTCGCTTCCTTCGCCTCTCGGAGCTTCTGAGCGTTAACAAGGCGTGCATAAGCACCGTTTTCGTCGGCCAAAAGTTCCGCATGGGTACCCTTCTCCAAAACTTGTCCATCTCCCATGACATAAATGCAATCCGCATCCTTGATCGTTGACAGTCGGTGAGCGATCGTGATCGTCGTACGACCCGCAGCGGCCTTGTCCAGCGCATCCTGCACCACGCCCTCAGACTGTGTGTCGAGCGCTGAAGTGGCTTCGTCGAGAAGTAAAATTCGAGGATCTGAGACAATAGCGCGAGCAATTGCTATCCGCTGCTTCTGCCCACCAGATAGGAGGAAACCACGTTCTCCAACCATGGTATCGTAGCCGTTGGGTAACTTGTTGATGAAGCCATCGGCATTGGCCTTAATGCACGCCTCTTTGATGAGCTTGAATTTTTCCTCCTCAGAGAGATGCTCGTAAGGGGTATTGATCAAACCGTGTGCAACGTTGCCCTTGATGGTCGTCGCGAACAGTGTAGGCTCCTGGGAAACAAGGCCAATTTGCGAGCGTAGCCACTTGACGTTCAAGTCACGGACGTCCACACCGTCGAGTTTGACAGAGCCACTCAAGGGGTCGTAGAAACGTTCGATGAGAGAGATTATAGTCGATTTCCCGGAACCAGAAGCGCCAACCAGAGCCGCCGTCTCGCCTGCGGTGAAGGTGATATCGATTCCCTTGACGATAGGCACGTCAGGACGAGAAGGATAGCTGAATTTGACATCTTGCAGGGTGATTTCGCCGATAACCTTTTCTGGCTTGAGTCCTCCGGGATCTGAAGAGTCGATATCTGGAGCGCGCTCGATGGTAGCGAAAATTTTGGCGGCTGCGCCTAGACCATTTGTGATCGCTAGTAAAGAAACTGGTTGAGTAAAGGAACGAAGTTACAAGTAAGATGCATACCTTGTAGTTCAGGTGCCAACATGACGAGGGAAAAAGAACCAATCAAGATGGCTAGGAAAACGTTTACGACATCACCAGCAGTTGCTGTCAGGAGACATCAGTGAAGGAAAGTGGGATGGAGGGTTTTGAAACTGACCGAGACCCTCGTTAAGCAAGGTTGTGCCAAAGTCAAATGCTAAAGTGGTGTTGGCGATGAAGTGATAGACGTAACTGAGTGCTTACCCAGAGCGTAGCCGGAGTATATGATGAAAAACATGACACCGAGGCCCATGCCGTGAAACATGGCTGATTTGGCACCTACGATGCCAGCTTCACGCACGTGTATGTCGTAAAGAGCAGATAAGACATTCTGGGTGCCAAAGGCGTGAGCGGTACGAATAGAAGAGATGACTTCTTCTGCCAGTGTACCGCCTTCGGCGACGTGTTTGAGCGACAGTCTTTGATGGATGAGCAAGGAGAAGAAAGCTAGGAAAGAAAGATACGGACTGCATGAATTTTGACATGAATTTGTTCATGAATGCGCCGGTGATCGCGATGCAAGGTAGCATGGCAGACAGTGCAAGTGCGAGTCTCCACGAACGAGCATAGGCGAGGATGAAACCAGTGAGGAAAGCAGCAATAAAGCTGACGACCATAGGAACTTTTTCAGACATGCCTTGCTGTACGAGATCTGGAAGGGGTGAGAATGGAAAGAATGAGGAATGATCAAGACATACGGGTGTCTGTCTGAATGCGGGTGGTGACCTCGCCTGCGCCGATGGTGTCGAAGTAGGCGATATCCTGGCGGAGTACTGCCTGAAGGTATTTCTCACGAATGCGTTTGGCGTTTACTTCGCCGGTGTAGGTCCAACCGACCATGTAAACGAACGTGCAGACGAGCGAACCGATACCTTGTGGAGTGTGAGCAGGTAGACGAAGGGGATGAAGGGACAAGTACCGATGTAAACGAGATACGAGGCATCTTTAGCAGAGGTGCTACGGAAGTTTGCCGCAGCTGCTTGCAACGTATCGTAGTTGGTCGAGTTGGGGTTCTGGGAGTATATAATTTCTGTGGTCCCGAACGTGACGAATGTCTGTGTGAGGTCTCCAAAGAGCAGACTCATCAGTGGCTAATGGGCGTGATGAGATGATGGACGGGTGTATGATGACGAGAAGAGTACCTGAGCAGCGCCTGCAGCGGCTGCGGAAGCGAGGCCGATCAGGTTGAAGGAAATCTCGAAGGGGGTGGCATATCTGGGATGGTGAGGAAGGAGAATGGAGGGGAGAGAGAAAGACGTACCGGAAGAGCCGAAGAAGGGAGACGGAGGGGGGAGCCTCGTCTGCGGGCTGGGAGTCTTTCGCGTCCTGGGGAGCCATGGGATACACATAGGAGAGGGTTCACATATTTATATGAGACGAAGGTGTAGTGGTCGGAATCCGGAGGTCGCGAGCCGTAACTTCGTCATCTGGCTTATGTCGGATTACCCGCAATCCCGTCGGCTGGATACAACGAGTCAGTCCGAGCCCCGCAGCGCACACGCAGCTGTACGGCACAGTCACCAGCCTGACTCGTTCTGATCTGATCCCTCTCCCCGGCACCGTTTGAATTGCACATTGAACGGCAAACTAACCCACTCCCCTGGCACGTGATCACTGGTGCAAACAAGGTCCCCGTTCTTTTTCCTTTACCAGCGCTCTCTGTCATGCTCAAAGGCCTCGGAAAGATCACAAAGAAAGCCTCCACGGCTACCCTCTCCGCTGGCACGGACGATCCCCCTCGCTCAACGACACCAACCCCTGCCAACCCCAATGGCAAACCCACCTCCCGCACCGGTCTCTTGACCATCCGTGTCCTTTGGGCTGAAGGCCTCGCCCTTTCCCCTACCGTCCCCATCCCCCCGGCCGTACAAGCTGCCTTGTCCACCCAACAGGCAAAGGTGGCCGCCTCTGTCTCTCCCTCCAGCGTCATGCAGAAGCGCCTGGCAAAACGTCACAGCGCCAAGGACAGCATACAGCGCACCCAGTGCTGGTGGCTGCCCTATCTCGTCATGGAGTTCGAGGTAAACCAAGTCCTGATCACTCCTTGTGGCGGCGAGCTCGAAAAACCTCTCTACATGTACCAAGCTCAGTTGTATGCGTACCACTTCCTTCCTCCATCGTTTCTTTCTGCTCACTCCACGGCTAGCGACGTTTCCCGCAACTCAGAGATATCCATCCAGTGCTACCTCCGTGCAGAGAAGCCAAAAGTCGCCAGTGACGGCCTGGCAGACGACATGGGCAACGACATCTTCATGGGTGGCATCAAATTCACCCCCGACTTTGATAACGTCGGCACTGTCGGCCAGGATCAGTGGCATGACCTCACAGGTGGAAATGGAAAGATTCAGATCGGCGTTGCGTACCAGCCAAGCTCCGTGAGTAGCCTTGCCTTAATTGTCACCGCGAAACGTCCGACTATCGTTTAGGGCCAATCCTTGACGATCGATGATTTCGAGCTTATCACTGTCATCGGAAAAGGAAGCTTCGGAAAGGTATCGCGTTTCAGGTCAATCCCCGCTTTCACACCCGACTTATTCCGTTCACAGGTCATGCAAGTCAGGAAACGTGACACGATGCGAATTTACGCTCTCAAAACTATCCGCAAAGCGCACATTGTCGACAGGAAAGAGATCACACACACTCTGGCTGAACGCTTGGTGCTCGCGCGGATCAACAACCCTTTCATTGTCCCACTCAAGTTTAGCTTCCAGTCGGAACAGAAGCTGTATCTAGTGCTTGCGTGAGTCCACTACACCCGTTTCATATCGACGTGTCAACTGATCATTGATCCAGTTTTGTCAACGGAGGAGAGCTATTTCATCATTTACAACGCGAACAACGCTTCAACGAAGAACGATCTCGTTTCTACAGCGCCGAGTTGCTTCTTGCCCTGGAACATCTCCACGAACTAGACGTTGTATATCGGTGTGTCGATCACATCCACCGTTGCTGCGATGTTAATGGTTCCCCGCAGTGACTTGAAACCCGAGAACATTCTTTTGGACTACACTGGTCATATCGCTCTTTGTGACTTTGGTCTCTGCAAACTCAATATGAAAGATTCTGACACAACCAACACCTTTTGCGGCACACCCGAGTACCTCGCACCTGAAATTCTCAACGGCCAGGGATACAGTTGAGATCTTTCAGCACCTTTCCTTGCATCCTCGATCATGACACCCTCCCATAGCCAAGGTCATCGATTGGTGGACTCTTGGAGTCCTGCTTTACGAGATGCTTTCAGGACTTCCTCCTTTCTATGATGGTACGCAAATGGTTCGACTGATGCCTGAAATACCTGAATTCATTTGACTCGTGCAGAGGTAACCGACAAGATGTACCACAAGATCCTCACGGACCCTTTGGTCTTTGGACCTGAAATAGGTGCAGAAGCCAGGAGTATCTTGACGAGCCTTCTTGATCGAGACCCGACACGGCGTCTCGGCGTCAATGGTGCGGAAGAAATCAAGAAGCATACCTTCTTCGAAAAACACATCGATTTCAAAAAGCTTTTGCAAAAGAAGATCCAGCCTCCTTTCAAACCTAGTGTGTCCGGTCCAGTGGTAGGCTCTCGTCAAATCATGGGATGATTCGACTCATAGTTCTTGTGATAGGACGTGTCGAACTTTGATACCGTATTTACCACGGAAGCACCGATCGACAGTTACGTGGATGGCTCTCAGTTGTCCTCGACGGTCCAAGCGCAGTTTGCTGGTACGTTGCTTCGTTTTTTCTTCTAGATCAGTTCTGATCGATCGTGTAGGATTCTCGTACGACGGATCTGGCAACATTCCCATCAGCAATGCATAAGTATACACCTTCACCCTCTTGGATATAATAGCATCATACCCCTGCATATAGTAACAAGTTTGTCCCGATATCATCGAATGTAAATAAAGAATACTGCCCTTGGGCGATTTGATCGGTTTCGCTTACCATGGCAGTGTGAAGCCTGGACTGCATATAAATGGTCGAGTCACTGTTGGTACTGCTAGCCACCGGAAGCACTTGGCTCCCGAGGGCGTCAAAGCGGATAGATGACTTGGGTCAAGTGGCAGCCAAGCTTTTCGAGTCTATTTGACTCTTTCGTAACGAGGAACCAGGTACCGAAGTACTAGTGGCTGTTCAATGAAGCAAAAGTATTGACAAGAGGGAGATTCGAACTCCCGCCTCCATACGGAGATGAGAAACCCGCTGTAGCAGGCAAGCTTTGGAAAGCTTGAGTCACACGCCTTGGACCGCTCGGCCATCTTGCCAGTTGAGTTTCTGGCACTGGAAGTGGACCATGATCTGCATGACTAATCGCTAGCCAGCAACCCTGAGTGTCAGTGTTGGAAATCCTCCGGCGGTCATCTGAGCCTCACCCACCAGCACCCCCAAGAAGCGACCCAACCTTCCACCTCACCGCCGAACGGTACCGCTCTCTGCCCGCTGTAGGCGGTTTGAACTCCCAGGCAAGCTTTTCGAAAAGCTCGAGTCACACGCCTCGGACCACTCGGCCCTCTTTTCTCCCACCGACCATCGCTAGTCGCACTTGGACCCGAATGGCCACCGTCGCCCATATCATCCGTTCCCACTACGACCCCGCAGATCGTGAACAGCTCGAACGCGCGACCGGTCAACGCGACGACGATGACAACGACCCACCCGATCCATGGCACACCGAATCCGCGTTCTCGGCACAACGCCGCGTCCGCGCAGCACCAACCTTTGTGCCCGCGACCCTCTCCTATGACGAGTGGGGCGTGCCCCTGCGCACCGCGACGTCCTCCCCCGTCGCAGAGACGCACGCCCCGTCTTCCACCTCGACCGCAGCATGGTACCGCGCACTGACCGCAGCGGCGGCGCCCTCCACGCGGACCGACGCACCCCCGCCTGTGCGTCCCTCCAGCGCACCCACGCACCCATCCCGTCCGATCCCAGCCCCAGCCCCACCCCCAGCCCCGAGCGCACCCCGCCCCCAACCCCGACCCAACTGGTTCGCCCACACCCCGCCCACCGCACCCACACCCGCCCCACCACCCACCCTCGCCGACATCCTCGCGCGCGACCCCCCGCCGCTCCCCTCCGAGGGCCGCTTCGCCCCCCCGGTGTGGCTCCACATCGGCCCGTCGAACCGGGGATTCGGGATGCTCCAGCGGCGCGGGTGGCGCGAGGGCGAGGGGCTCGGTGCGCATGTCGCCCGGCGGTCTGCCACTGCCAGTGCGCGTGGGGTCGCGGACACGGGGGGTGCGGGTGCCCCGGAGATCGTCGACCTGACGCTGTCGGATTCGGGTTCAGATTCAGATTCAGATTCGAATTTGAATCCGAATCCGGAGCAGGAGCTGGAGGTGGAGGAGCCGGGGAGGGGGGAGGAGATCTTGGAGGAAACGGCAGAGAATCGGGTGGGTGCTACCGAGGCAGATGCGTTGCATATGCCGAGGTCGTTGTTGACCC
>JBBPOD010001386.1:0-10097 GCA_038091255.1 Tylopilus intermedius | reverse complement strand
CTCTGGAATTTGATCGCAGGAGTCTACAGTGCCGGCTATATTGCGACATGGCGTCGTCGTCATTCATGTCATCGATGAAACGAGATACTCTTCACAGTATTTTCTGACGTGTTGGCAAAAACTCAGGGAAGGGTTGGAATCTGTTAGATGAAAATTATGAGATGCACTCGGCGAGAATGAAGTCAAGTCAACTCAGGTCGCATTCACGAGGGGGCCTTGGCGCAGTAATATAAAACCTAGACACGACGAGGATACTATGCGGAGGTGTCAACACATCGAGCGTCTGGAACATCTCCAACAGCCCAGCGCAGCCCTCGGCACCGATCAATCCCACTTTGTGCCAGGGCAACCACACCATCACGTCATTCCCTTCCTGGAAACGGTCGGCGCTGCTTACGGCGGACCTCCCGCCGTGGGTGGAACCAAAGCTGAACACGACGACGTAGGTGCCCAATGTCAGGTCCCCGCTCATGAGCTGATGACGGTACGTGAGACGGCAGAGCGCGAGTCCCGAGCGAGGACCGGTTGCAAAGCGGGCGCGCTCAGACACCTTAGCGATGTCGAGCACCCTCATGATGCGTAGCTGCATGTCCGACTTAAGCCTGTCCCCAGATTCGATCTTTTGTTCCATCTGGCGTCTCCATAGCACAAAATCTGTTTTTGCACAAGCGATGCGATGTTGAAAGCGTTCCGCCAAGCCACCGCTATAGCAATGTTTGGGGGATCAGATCGAGCGGCATGAAAGACGCGCTAGACGCACCGAACGAACTTGGGGTCCTTGCCACGAGAACGCTTGTCTGGGCTCACCATAACACCCCGTTGGAGTTCACGATCCGTCGACGAAGTGAAACCATGACCATGTTGTTGAAGGAACAACGACAGCAACTCTGCACCTGCACCTTCTTTGGTTGGGTCGGTAGCCTGCGCAATGTCGGTGGTAAGGATCGTCTTCATTGGTTTCTTTGGTGAAGGGGGACGTTCTGGGAGGGGTAGTAGTGCAAGGGACTTGAGCGGCACAGATGGTTTAGTAGATGATGAGATAGGGACTGGAGGGGGTTTGAGTATAGACCTCGACCTCTCGGAGTGCACGGGTTGTGGTTTCAACTTGGGCTGGAGCGAACTCGGGGTAGCGCTCGCCGTCTTGGATGACGGCCCGACATCGATTGGTTGCGGTGCTTGGGCAAGGGGAAGCTGAAACACGGGGGGCTTCAGGACCTTCAGAAGGGGCAACGCTTGATCTACTTTTGCGACAGATGAAGAGTACGCAGACGACGCGGGCTTGGACTGCCGCTTCACCACCGAGGGCTTGCTGGGCCTCGGCTCTGTCTCTCGTGATACATCGACGGCTATGAACGGATTCTGTGGTCGGTCATGAGTGACCGATTTCTTGGGTGAAACGCAGGAATTGGCGGGGCTGTCGAAAGCAGAAACGAACTTGGTGATGCTCTCTGGTGGCTTATAGCGCGATACTGGCTTGGATTTCTGAAAGCCGTCGGGGCCGTGCAGTCGTGGTTTCTTGGTAAGACGTTCCATGTGTTGTGGTGAGACAAATGGTGCCGATGCATTCGTGGCGCGACTAGCCAAGTTACCATGACCTACAACTGACTGCGTCTGGGTACTACACCGACACTCTGTATAACACCTCGGGCATCCATCGGGCTACTTTTCGATGACGAAGACCAGCACAAAATACGAAACCCCACTCCCCATATACGAGTCGCGTCCACCTCCATGGGTCCCTCCATCTCACCAATCAGCTGACGTTGGCAAGTCGTGCAACATCGAGGCTTGCGCGATCTAATGAATGCATACTGTAGGGTTTCATGGCTTTCACCCTCCGTATCCTGGGCAGGATGAGGATGATTTGTCCGAAGTGAATGTCAAGAGCGGGTTTGTGTTCAGCCCATATGTTCAGGTATGCCACAAGAACACCTGTACCGACTCCTTCCTCACTTCTTATTAGTCAGAGGCTTCTGGTGTTGCAGAGGTTCTGTATCCCCAGTCAAATGCAGACCAAGCCCATGTCTTTGATCAGGACGCACTTGCACACTTGCAGAGCATTATGACTGAGATATTTGCTCGTCGCAGTGAAAATGTCCCCGCCGTTCCGTGAGTGTTCATCCCTTGATTGTAACACTTCTCACGACGTAACTAGGCTCTGGACCTTTAAGATGCCGTCTCGTGTCACTCTTAACGACGCGAAACGTCAGGCCTGGTTCGCGGACCTGGCGAACGACGATGTCCCGTTGCACAAGTTTGGTAAGAGCGTACCACACGGGGCAAAAGGACATGATCTTCTCGACTTGTTGCATGCCAACAACGTAGCGATCCCCCGTGCTGTATGGTTTTTACGTGTTCTTGGTGCGAACGAGACGGTATGTTGGTAGACGACTCGGCCATTCATGTAAGCTCATCGCTTATTGCAGGTGGGTTTGAGGAACAAACCAAACTACAACCCTACGCAATACAGCATCGACTGGACCAATGTCGTCACAGGCTACCTCAAGAAGCAACTTGCCGAAATTGCGCTTCCTAGTGCTCCTCGTCTGGGATTAAATATTAAGCAGTCATTTAAAGGAGTGCTCTCGGACCCAGACTCTCGCGATCGATGGGTGTCACGTTTTACTTATTGGTAGGCTGTTAAAGAAGACAATGTATATGTGCTGATTCATACCTAAAAGCCTCCGACTGCTTCGACCCTTCTATGCAGACGGTCTTGTCGACGGCCGCACATTTTTTTTGTGGTTAGTCCAGCAAATGGCGACGTGCAATCTTGCACAAGCTGGCTTTGTGGCCCATCTTGCGAACGAGTATTTAGATGGCATGCTCGCGAGCCGGACGCTCACCAAGCCTTTCGCCGACGCGTGCCTTGCCAAGCTTTCTGAGGTCAATTGATTGAGTGCTATCTACCATTTGCCTTTTCTTACTCTTTTCCGAAGATTCGATCGTCAGCTCAGGGACAGCTCGCTCAGTTAGATGCATTATTGGAAAACCTCCTACAAGTGAGTATCAATCATGTCTTCCGTTCCGACGCTTGCTCATCCCGGCAGCGAATTTGCCTCACCCTCCCGGATGCCTTCATCAGCCCCAACGGATGGGCTACTCATTCGTCGATCTTGACCACAGCTTTGGCTAATGCCTTTGAAGACAATTCGCTTCCAGCAGGCCGGCGACGAGAAATACAACAGCTGCTTCTCGAGAACCTCGCGGATATCCGGAGAAGGAATGACGCAATGCTGTTTCGGAACCTTCCTCCTCGTGCTTTGGAACGCCTCGAGTCAATGGTTGTCGATATCCAGGTGTGTCATCCACAATATCGCTTAGTAGCCCTCATAACACTGTTTAGCACAGAAACTCAATTCGATATCCTGTACGACTGACATATCAAAAATCGGCTTCTTTCCATCGCATTCGGGTGACTCCTTATCGCCCATTTTTGCTGAAAAGCTTGATACGCTTGTCACTTGGGCTGTGACACCACTTCAATTTGGACCGCATCGTCCCTTTGTCGCCGTGACTCTTCTTAGTCAATATTGTCAACGCACAGCCCGTCGCGAACTCTCCTGTACGACTCTGCATGACTACCTGTTTGATTGGCTCGACAAGAGCGAGGTGGCCGCCGACAGCGTTAACCTTAGATCTGTCTCGGCTCTTTTCGGAGAACTTGTGAAGGAGAATCTTTTCGATTATGCAGGTTATATCCAAAGGCTTGTCGCGCGCAGCGAGCCGGGCCTCTCATGCTCTGAGGTAAGCCATCGATTGTCCTGGTGTACTTCCTTTTAACTGTCTACAATAGCCGGCTCAATCCGCCTCGAAACACCGTGATTTCTTGCGATGGATTCCACTCCATAACACCACATCTTCGGTGTTGCACCAGCGGAAGACGAGTTTATACGGTGCACGCGCGCGGGAAACGCCTGAAGATGTTTGTGAGAGGAAGATGAGGCGCGAGATACGGGCCGTTCTGCCCCTTGTATTCGGAGGTGTGTCGTCTGCCGATGTGATCGTGGGTCGTGTTGATGTAAGTTATTGATTCAGGGATTTCACCTCTCTTGTTTACCTCTTTGTCGACTTTGCATGACGATTGCCACACGACTATCCATGCGTCACGTTTTGAACAGGTCAAGGTCTTCAGGGAATGGCTTCTCCCGAACTACAAGAAATTTGCGAGCTCGTAAGTCATTGTTGATTCAACTCCTTTCTCCCGCCCTATTTGACCCTTGTAGATCTGACAGGTTTGATGAGCCTGTCGTCCTTCAAACCTACAGCATGGTAGTGGAGTTGCTAATTTGTACATCTTGCTATGGCTCCCTTCTCGGGGTAAATCTATCCAGGAGTCAAACATGAAACATACTGAATTTTTATTTCTTTAGCTGAGCCTCTCTGTACTATCCCAGACCTCACATGCTGGCGTTGTCGCAGCTGTTGGCGAAGTATTTCATCGCTTTGCCACTGTCTGGACCTCGATGAATGTGACGAGTAGCATTGCAAATGCCCTGTATTCTGCTCACGTGGTCTGGAGGAATCGAGGGATGCAAGTCAGATCACTTCTTGCTCTTCTCGTTGAGATGGACGCAGGCCGCCACCTGGGTGACACTGCCAGGGCTCTCGTGGCAGCGGATATGTCTTCCTTCGCTCATGTGAGTTACTATGGCAAATTTGGTGGATCAAGTGCTGACCCTCATCAGGCACTCGCTCCGGAAACAGCCATGGGCGATACGGTCCCTTCGGTGCTACCGGAGATCTTATTGCTTGCAGAAGATTGTAAGCCAGATGCCCCTTCGATCCTTGCGAATAGCCTATGGTACAAGTATCGAACCTCGTTGCACTGGGGCTGGAAAGTTTGGGACAACACCGTAGCTTCTTTGCGTCAAGTACCACTCATGACCGATGATGCTGCCAAGCGACATGCGATCGCACTGCAATACGCGCAATTCCTTTTGCACGTTGATCAGCATCTTCCCGCGGGCATCGATGGACAGGTACTCCGTTGGTTCCTCGGTGCTGGCAAAAGCGAAATATTGGCGCTTACCGGCGATGCCTGGGATGTATGCACTGTCGTACTACTTTTCCTGTGCGCCCACGGCGCACTACCATCCACGACTATTCTCCGAGGCCTTGTTTATCCCGCATGGACGCAGCTGGCCAACGTCAAGTCCGACCAAGCGCAATCACTGGTCACCTACATCCAGTCGGCCAACACTTTGTTCGACTGCTTGATTCTGAGAACAGAGCCTCAGATATCATCCACGCTCCCTGATGCTCTTTTGGACATACATCGTTTTTATACCCGGCGACAAGACGCATTTAGTGAACTGCATTTTAACTTGCTCGCCGCCGAAATGCCTACCCTCGTATCTATAGAACACAACCCATTCGTTCCGCAACACCTGCGAGACATGGCGAAAGAGCTTCGGGTCCGAACTTGTGAGAGTCGGCAATTTCGGTTTGCAGCGTACCGTGATTTGGACGTGATACGGATGGCCTTTGAACAACCTATCCAGTCTGGGTCCATTGACGAGACACTCTTTGAGCCCCTCGTGAACGCACTGAAGGTGATTTTGAGTGACTCGAGTGAAGGTCAGTGTTTGCCATCTTCGCTTTCCCTATACGAGAGTTACTGAAAACGCTTGCAGGCACCGATGTCAACGCATTTTTGAAAAGCGGCATCTCATCGGTGCTCAGTCCGTGGCGTCTCGCTGCCACCGCCGTTCAACTGCAGTTCGGGCTGCGGCAGTTGGGTCGCGCCATGGCGAACGATTCGACGAAACAAGCCGCCAGCGCATCCCTGGACAGAATGACTTCGGTCTTATTCAGTCACTCGATCGCATCTGAGGAAGCCTGCTTCATTGCCGAAATGGTGAAGGAAATCGACAGTGCCATAGCTGAAAAGGTGCCTTTGTTTTCTGAATCTGATGGATCACATGTTTATCAATCATTGCAGTTCGTGAATAACGGTATGGATAGCCTCGTCGAAATACTCGCTCGCCCTTCAATCTCGGTGTCGATTGAAAGCCTCTCAGAACGTATTGATCGTGCAGGAGAAATTTTACGCCTATTATCACACGTTATGGAGCCTTTTCGTACGAAAGGCAGTGTCTTCCAACTGGATACCAACTGTCAAGAACGACTAGGCAGGGGTATCTGCGAGACCCTTGCCGCAGTCGAGTCAATGTTTACTTCGGCAGGCGCTGAAGCATCGAGATCATTAACGCAGAACGTCCTCTTTCTGGCGCGCCTCCTGCAATTCAAATTAGGATTCGGTGGGGTGTGGACGACGGTTGTCCGGGATCAATACGAGATGCTGTCATCGGTTCTATTCCGTCTGGCTCTGGTGCGTGTATGTCGTGGACAATGAAGAAGGCAGCTGATAGTACGAGCAGATGCACGCGTCTGGATCATCTGATTTCGATTCTGTTGCATACCCATTACTCATCGATACCTTGTACTTCTTGATCGACGGTATGTCCCGTCGAATTCTTTCCTTTGCACGCACTCTGATCAGTATACCGGCAGAGCTTCACTCGCAGTCCAAGACAGGCGCATCGGAGCCTTTCAAATACTACCCCAGCATTTCCGAACATGAGCTTCCGACAGATATCCCCTCTGAATACCATCGCCAGCTATGCACTCTACTTCCACACCTTCCTCCCAACGAAGTCGTCACAAATCTCGTGCATGCACATCGCGATGCATCTGGTCAATTGGTATATGGCGCACACGTACAAAATCGACCCTGGGAATGGGTCGAGAACGTAGGCGAGCCACCAATGGAAGAAGATTCGTACCGCTGGCAAGAAGGACCGTTCAAGAACACGTCGTCACTTTCCCTGGAACACTTTGCAGCACGGCGAACGGGGGAACATATACCCCGCCCCAACTTGATCCGTGACACCGTCCAGCGCGACGACTCCGACGACCACAACATGCGCCTCGAGGGTGACGTCCGGTCATTTGAAGATGGGTTGTCCGCAGAGAGCGTCTATAGACGGGATTGGCGCGAGACGCGGCTGGAGGCGTGCCACGATGGACAGGTGGACGGGGGCGCGTCGTCGGCAAGCAAAGCCGAGGGGCTGGACGAGGTGGGCGCATTACCTGTCTTTCCAGCGCAGAACCGCGCCGGTTCGACGGGCGCGGGATCGGGCTCAAGAAGAGCGTCGCCCGCATCGTCGGTCAGGTCGAGGGGGTCCGCGCATGGGACCGTGTCCTCGGTCCGGCAGAGTCCGGGTTCTGTGAACAGGATGTCGACAGCGACGGTGAGCGATACGATGGAGGAAGGCGGCGCGACGCGATCTGGCGCTGGACATAAGAGAAAGCAAGAGTCCGGTGACGAAGTCGACATTGTCGAGGGCCCGTTACCGAACAAGGTGGATGCCAAGAGGTCGAGGAGTGTCAAGACGCGGGGGAAGAGACGGTAGTAGCTAGACTCAGCACCCATGTATGATGATTTCTCTCGTGTACGGAATAGATTGTAGACGCTCGAAGTGCCGACGCTCTACTCCCTAAACATGCTAGAACTAAATAGAACACATTTGAAATCGTCTGGCAGCCGAGCGATGCGAGATTTGCAATAACTTGATCGCCATTGCATTCCGTAAATTTTTTGGGGGTTCATTGGCCCATTGGTCCAAGATACGTTCAACACTCGATGAAAGCAGTGAAGGCCTCATGCCTCACGACTGACATCAAACTTTGTACAAATGTACGAACGTGACAAAGTTACACATGCGCAACAGCCCGGTGCTACTAGTGATCATCCCTGGTTCATTGACATTTAGCTGAGGTAGACTCGGGGGTGTAGCCTCTATGCACGGGCACGTACTTCACTCCAACGTGCCACATATTCGCGTGGGTTCGGGAGCGGCTCCGAAGCTCTAAAATAGAGCCACAACATGCCACGACATCAGAAAAAAGGTAGTGACGGCCTGCATAGATTCTGCTTCCAAGCCGAACGGACTACTCGGCCAAAGAGTTTGCCGAGCTCGTACAAGCATCACGGCCTACCGAAGAACATTGTCAATGATCGAGATTCGCTCTTCACTAGCGCGTTCTAGACTCACCTTCGTCAATTGATTGGCATAGATCAAAGGCTATTTAGCGCCTACCATCCACAGACAGATGGCGCTACTGGACGCAGAAACCGAACTATGATCGGACAGATGGGCCTGCAGGATCTGCTCAAAAGGGCTGGGTTAAGTAAGCTTCCGGGCATCCCATTTTCAATTACGTAATTTAGTGAGGCCTCAGACCACGGGGTATGCGCTGTTTTTCCTCACTTGCGAGTGGACGCCCAGATCTTTTGTATGGAGCGACGCTGGCAGCACTTGCAGGCATTGAACACGAAGGCGATAATGTCGTAAGGCCGTACGATATCATCGCCTTGGTGTTCAATGCCAAAGTGATTGAAAGTTGCAATGTCTCTATTGTCGGTCCTAATGGACTGTGGCCCAGAGCCCGCTCACTTCGCGGAACCTCCAGCCAACCTTTGCTTTGGCGGAGCTGATGCTGAAAGCGACAGACAGTGGAATGCGGCGCTTCAGTGCATCGCCGTTGATCGCGCAATTTGGATGGATCAAAAGGTAGGGAGTGACGACTCGAGAAGCAGTGCGGAGGGCGATTGGAAAGACCTGAAAGGGTTGATGAAGCCGCTGGGGAGCTTCGGAAAGATGCCTAGTTCGAGTTATGGCGAAGGAAAAGGTTAGGAAGAGCGTTAGAGGCGTGGGAGGATTGGCCGACAACCCACGAAACTCTCACCACGGCTGCAGCGCGACTGCACCCGGGGCAACACCAATATCGAGGCGCCGTCTTGCATGCTCACCCCGTTCACCTCGGCACACCGACAACTGAAATATTGAAGCTGGTCCCGGAGACCTGAGTCCTCAAACACTACGTTCGACGTCGATATGGTCGCCGATGCGATTGGAGAGGACTACTGAAGGATGGGTATCGATGAGCGACCGCCGTGGAACGATCACCGGAGGGGGGCACAGGGGCTGCGCCTCGGTCGCGTTCGCGTGGGTCTTACTCGCCCCCGTCCCAGCCTGAGGCCATCGTTCAGCGTTTCAAAATATCATTCGACCACACTCTTTTCGGCCGATCCGTCCTGTGACATTACCATATGACTTGCCGCAGTCGAGTCAATGTTTGCTTCGGCAGACGCTGATGCATCGAAATCATTAATGCAGAACGTTCTCTTTCTGGCGTGCCTCCTGCAACTCAAATTAGGGTTCGGTGGAGTGTGGACGACGGTTGTCCGGGATCAATACGAGATGCTGTCATCGGTTCTATTCCGTCTGGCACTGGTACATGTATGTCGTGGACAATGAAGAAGGCAGCTGATAGTGCGAGTAGATGCATGCGTCTGGATCATCCGATTTCGATTCTGTTGCTTACACATTGCTCATCGATACCTTGTACTTCTTGATTAATGGTATGTCCCGTCCAAGTCTTTCCTTTGCACGCGCTCTGATCAGTATACTGGCAGAGCTTCACTCGCAGTCCAAGACAGGCGCATCGGAGCCTTTCCCAGCATCTTCGAACACGAGTTTCCGACAGATATCCCCTCTGAAAACCATCGCCAGCTATGCACTCTACTTCCACACCTCCCAACGAGGTGGTTACGAGTCTCGTGCATGCACATCACGATGCATCTGGTCAATCGGTGTATGGCGCACACGAAATCGACCTTGGGAATGGGTCGAGAACGTAGGCGAGCCACCAGTGGAAGAAGATTCGTACCGCTGGCAAGAATACGTCGTCACACTTTCCCTGGAACACCTCGCAGCACGGCGAACGAAAGAAAATATACCCCGCCTCAACTTGATCCGCGACACCATCCAGTGCGACGATCCCGACGACCACAATATGCGTCTCGAAGGTGATGTCCGGTCATTTGAAGATGGGCTGTCCGCGGAGAGCCTCTATAGACGGGATTGGCGCGAGACGAGGATGGAGGCGTGCCACGATGGACAGGTGGCGCATCGTCGGCGAGCAAAGCCGAGGGATTGGACGAGGTGGGCGCATTACCTGTCTTTCCAGCGCAGAATCGCGCCGGTTCGGCGGACGCGGGATCGGGCTCAAGAGCATCGCCTGCACCG